>BQNB010033825.1:0-52027 GCA_026074375.1 Tanacetum coccineum
AACAAGGCAATAGCTAATGAAATTCATGTCAAATCTTGACTCCAACATGTCATTAGTGGATTTGTTTATCTTGTTATCACATTTATGGATAATTAATTATACCATCTATGTATAAACACAAGAATAGATATATACTATTGATCGTACATACATTCATTAATTTTGAATCCACATTCTTACATGATATGGTTAAAAAATTTGATGTCATTGTTTGGGAGCTTGCCTGAAGCCATATAATGACTTAACCAGCCTATAAACTTTGCTCTCTAATCTAAGAGCCATGAAACCCTCAGGTTGGTTTGTATATAGTACTTTTTCTAAATCCCCATTTAGAAATGTCATTTTCACATCCATTTGATGAACTTCCCTATTTCTTAACGCGGTAATAGCAAGTATCATCTTAACTAGGGTTATTCGCGTAGAATAAGTATCAAAGTAATATAGACCTACTTATGGTCTAAATCCTTTGATTGATAATCTTGCTTTGTAGTTGTCAATGGTGTCATCGGCTTTCATCTTCTTTTTGAAGATCCATTTATAGCCTAGTGGATTACAACCTGAAAGTAAATCCACAAACTCCCAAGTATAGTTTTGTAAAGTAGAATCTATTTCACTTTTAATGGCTTCTTTCCATTGAGCCATTCCGAGGAAGTTACCGCTTCTCGATAAGAAGTAGGTTCATTTTCTACCATAAAAGAAACAAAATCGGGTCCAAACAATTTCTTGATTCTTGCCCTTTTGCTTCTTCTAGGTTTAACTTCTTCTTCCTTGGGTTGATCTTGTCTCTCATCTTGGAGATCATTATCATCTTGTTGTCTCTGATATTGTACAACTTCGTCATCTATTCTAGATGATTTTCTAATTTCCTTCGTTAACAAGGAAATGTATTTTCAAAGAAGGAAGCACTTCTTTATTCCATTATCGTATCCTTGTGTATATCAACATACATAAAGAAACCAAAAGTGATGAGGTGTTATTTTATATACTATTTCGGGGTCATTTGACCCTCTAAATAATGCAAATATGCCCAGATTATGTGCTTAATCATTTGTTTTTAGGTTTTTAGCACTTGGATGGCATTTGGATGAAATACACGTGACTTAGGCTCATTTGGAGAAGAAACGGTGTCGCAGGCATAAAGCGACGCCGTCGTGATCTATCCAGTGACTGCATCAGAGATCTAGCGATGGCGTTAGGACGTTGCCGACTTAAAGAGGATCTAGAATCATCCATGTAGCGACGGCGTTAGGACTTTAACACGACACCGTCGTAGCGATATCTCTATATATACAAATCCGATTTTAGGGTTTCAAGTATGTAACATAAATCTAGAAATAAAGACACATATTCACCTTCGATATGACTTCGAACCACCTTTGTTTTTTCGATAATTAAGTTATTCTCACTTATTTATATAAAACAATCATGACTATCACCTACTCTCCAAGTAGTAATAACTAGCAATATTGTGTATACCATCTACAAATATGATGAAGCACTCGTTATTCTCTACCTCGGTAGATATCAATTTCAAATCACATAAAACTTTGTGAATCATATCAAGGGTTTGGTTATTTTCTGTTCAACTGAGAGAAAAGACATTCTTGTTAATTTTGCTTCAACACAAGTTTTAATTGTGTAGTCCGTGTCAATACAAAAAGTGGGTATCCAATTTAGTTTAATTAGACAACATATTGAGTTAAAACATGTCTGAGTCAGCCATGCCATACATTTAAAGAATCAAATAAGCTAATTTCAACTCATTTTGCTAAAATGACCATTAGAAAATACATTCAGCTTAAACATTTATAAAGGCGTAACCCGTACGGACTCAAATTATGTTATTCTGAACCAATTTTTATTTGATTCAACCAACAAGATGAAGGAAGCCATAATTCAATTAACAAAACCATCCGGACACAAGATTCCTATGAATCTCAAGCACGTACAACGCGTTGGTTAACTTAGACTCTTTTCTAGATGTGAATCACATCTCCTTTTCCCCTGATATTAGCAGTTGGAGAGTTGCCCAAATTCGTTCTCTATATTCTCAACTGCATTGAAAGAGTTAATCAAACTCTTATCACCATATACATGACATGATACCGAAGTGCTAATCCACCATTATCTAAGGTCAGATTCTCTCATGGCCTTAGTTTTCATGTCATTCAGACCATATAACACATAGTTATTGCACATAAGGTTTCTGAATGCTTCAAAGCATCTACCGTACACGTAACTTGAGTATCGGTCTCCCTTTTGATAGGTCCGAGAGCAGATCCTTTCATGTCACTCGTGACATTCCAAATGTTAATATGAGGTCTCATGATTAGTTTGAAACTAATTTGGTACTATTAACAACATGCTTAATCACATAGTGGTTCTTAACAAAAACGATTTTAATCGACTTTTATTTAAAACGCTAATGTTTTGTAACATCTGTTATACAAAACCACTTTAAAGAAAGTCTTTCGACTAAACAATAAAACAATATCGCCTATTACATAATGTTTTTATCAAAAAACACATATGTAATATGATGTTGTCAATTTCTACTAAAAAGATCTTAATAGATCTATTTCACATGATCTATTTCTACACTGAAACTCAACAAGGTTTCAGTAGATCCACTCTTCTAAAGAAACTCAGCAAGGTTTCAGTAGATCCATTCTTCTAAAGAAACTGAACAAGGTTTCTATAGATATACTTTTAAACTAAAAAAAATCAAGAATTATATCTAGTTAATAATTAACCGACCCGGTTTAAAATAAACTAGACAAGTCAAACAAACACTTCCACGAAATTAATAAAGTGATGTATATAATCTGATATTTAATAATAATATGTATAATTATCAATATCTTGATTCAAAGAAATTCTTCTTGATTTTATCGAACACGTTACAGTTATCTAATAAAATAACAACTTGCATTTTATGAGATATGTTTCAAAGAAACTCCACTTGGTTCTAATGAATTTAAATTCATCATGATTTGCAACCATGTCAGTAACTGGCGCACCAATTACATTAACAAGATTCACTAGGGTTACACTCATGTTACCATTAGTAAACTTGTCAATACAAAACAGTTAAGAACTGTTAAAATAATTTGGTATCTAATAAACTCGATTTGGTTTATTTAAACTTGTACCAAATCCAATTCAAAGAAACTCAAATTGGTTTTAATGAATCAAATAGATCAGTTTAATAGAAACTCAATCTTGGTTTCAAAATAAACTGACCTGAACACTAAAAGATCACACACAAACAGTTAAATAAACTGTTATAAACCGGTATCCAAGAAATTCAATCCTGATTTCTATAACCTTGTACCGGATTTGCTTTCAAAGAAACTCAATCTTGGTTTCAATGAATCAACTAGATTGGTTTAATAGAAACTCAATCTTGGTTTCAAAATAAATTGATCTAAACAATTGCTTTTAAAATCGTTATAGATCTGTAATTCCAAATCTGTAAATTAAAATTCTGTTTAATTAAAACTGATTTCCAAAGAAACTCAACCTGGTTTCGATAGAAAACAGTTTATAAATATAAAATCTGTTAATAATAATTAATCCGATTTAACAAAAGTGTTTTTTATTGTTACACACGATTTTGTGTTAAGATTGTAGGGAAACAATATACCACTTATATTAAAATAAAAATCATTTATAAATTAATAAATAATTAACAGAAAATAAAACAGACAGAATAGGGTAGAAGCAAAAGACAGACACTATGAACGATAAATAAAGAAAACAGTAAAATAGTAAAAGTACTTACTTGATCACCATCAAGGAAAACTCTTCGAGGAAGTGTTTGGCACGCTTAATACTTAGAGATGATGGCACGTGTTTGCTCGTTTGTTTAAAAATTGATTCGCAGTAGTTTCCTGGGTAAACAGCAAAACAGTAAGTTGTACTGCCGGCTTAACAAAACTGTTGGAATATCACATTTACAGAAGTGTACTCTATAAAGTTGGATATCAATAATACTTATTGATTGATGTGTGTCAAAGCTAGGAATTAGGGATCTAGTTCTACACTATTGGTTCTCACAAGTTAACTTAATCCCACCAATGTGGGTTAGATAATAAACCTAAATTCCTCTTTAAGCATGGTACCGAATGCCTAACTTTAAGACACGATATCTCATTCACATCAACTCCATTTTGGACACATAAAAGTTTATTGCGAAGCTCTCTACAAGGAGAACGCAAACTTACCAAGACTATTACTTATATATAGGGACAACATACATATAAATAATTGTATCATAAGTTGATAAATATTTTTTTAACCAACCAAATTTTCCAACAAGATTCGTATGTCTTCATTATTAGAGCAAAGGTGTAGTAACGCACACCCCCTGTATGATGTGGCCTCGCGTTGGGTTGCGTTACTGCACCGATGCCTCACATTGGATTGCTTTCCTTGGTTAATCAACGAGTGTTGGTCTTGTGTTTTTTTATTCACTTTTGAAAGACTAGTGTGTGTTGTACTGTGTGTTGCATTGTGTGTGTATATCTCTGTGTGTGTGTGTGTGTATCTGTGAAGAAGATGAAATGTGATAAGTGAGTTTAGTTTAAATATTTTTAATTTATAATTTAGTTTAATAGTAAAGTTTGATTTATTTATATTTGAAATTAAATTTATAAATTATTTTTAATACTATTAATATGTTTTTAGTTTGAAATAAAGTAAAAGAAAAAAACGGTAAGTCTTAAAAGGGTAAGTTAATGCAACTTACTGTTGCGTCTGTTTTTTGGTAGGTTAGGTTAGTTTAAGTTAAGTGAAAAAAACTAATGTGGCGCACACGTTTTAGCAACACGTGCACCTTGTGCTCTTACTATGAATAAGAAAGATATGAATCATAATTAAATTAGTGTTGTTCTGGGTTGGTTCTTTCGCTTTCAAATATCTACGGCTAGTGTAGGCTTTTAGCCTTAGTATTCAAGGTTTTAACCAAACTATCTTTCTCAAATCAAATCATATTTAATTCATACATAGGTCTTGTATTTAATATGTAACTTGTTAGATAAAAAGTTCTTTGCGTGTAATTACGTATGTAGTATGTTAAGAATTTAAACCTCGTTTAGAAGTTTTGCTCATGTTTGGGTAGTCAAATCCGAAACATGTTGACTTTCTTTTCAATGGATTTGATTTCATCCACGTCAACCCGTTCATGCTTCATTTTTTTCTTTAATGTGTTTGAAATCATTTTATAGTTAAATGGTAAAATCCTTAGACCACAAGATATGTACATTCCATAGACTGCGTTATAACTTATGGCATCGCGCTATGGCTTCACCACCACACCCTTTTGAGTTTTAAGGGTTCGCGGCGAGAATACGAGTTAAGCCCTAGGCTTTTCTTCATTTTTTTGTTGTATCTGTGTATTTTATTGGATTCATGTGTGAGCTTGAGAAGTATCTTATAATTTAGAGTGGTGGTAGGATATCGTTTTTAGGTTAAGTTAAGGATGGGAGTTATAGATGACAATAATTTTTTATAATCGAGCCTGTAGGCGCCCCTTACTCTTTGTGAACTTGCAGAGGAGTTGTCAATTTGATACATAACCATTTATAAATTGAATGACTAAAGATTATAAAGATGTTTATGAAATTTCATAGTTTAAATTCACAAACTCTTCTTAAGTAAATCTTCACAATCCAAATCAACTCGTACTTTGTATTTGGTTTGGGTGCTGAACGACATCAATTTAAACATTTCATTCAAAAATAATGGTACATACTTATGGTAGATGATCGTTAATTTTAGTGTTAATCGATGAAATAGCCCATTTTATTTACCAATTAATTACTACTGCATTCTGCTTTTTACTTCGGGAGTAATGGTGATTAAGTTACATAGTTTTCATTTATGGTGCTTTTTAAAACAGTCCATATGTCAATCGAACACACGTACAGATGTCTTAACAATGTTGAATCTCAGACATCACAATCATTGATTCAAGACATTCGACTCATATTGATTGAAGTAAAGGTCGTTAGTATTTTGCGTGATTTTTAGTGATGTACTTTTTTTCTTTCGAAAATTGCTATCTATATGGTTCCATTATTTTTAGGGCAAATTGCATAAAAGTGTATTCAACTTATACCCAATTTCAATTTAATGTACTTAACTGTTTTTTTTCTCAATTTAATGTAGCCAACTTTTTTTAAGTTGCAATGTTAGACAATTTAATAGTTTCAAGTACCACCTTAATACTTCATTTTCTCCGATCAAATAACGGCCAATGCCGCGCTAGAATTTTTTTAAAAATCACATTTTTATCACTTTTAAAAGTGTACATTAAAGTGATTACAGTCCCTGGTCGCTGGATTAAGGTTCCTTCTCAGATTAGTTTCTATTCAATGGTATTACGTACACATCTTTTTCTTGACTTTGTTATAGAATGATTTAGACACATATCGTGGCCAAAAACTTAAGCAATCGTATGTCAGCATACACTAAACATGTACATTTCTCTTTCAAACATCTAAAGGCATTGTTAAATTGCTTAAACAATCATCGTTACTTTCGTTTCAAAGTATCCCATCATTTATATTCATTGTTAGATCACATGTTCACTACAAGAAAAAAAGTACACCATGTGACGATGTTATCCTCCGGCGACAAAGGCTGCAGGGGAAAACATGCACCTAAACAACAAAAAATACGTCCTACGTGGCACCAATTCTGATAGACTTTTTAGTCAAAGTTTGAAGATAGTTTCTCGGCGACATGTCGCCCGGGATAGTGTGGTTAAAGTTTGACCCAAAAAATCAACGAATAACTTAGCGGGAAGTTTTCTCCGCTCTACTTTTTCCACGGCGGCCATGTCTACACAAGATAAATTTTTACAATATTCATTGATTTTATTAAATGATTACGCCTTAATGGATTTTGGAAGGTGATGTGTAATATATTATCCCAGCAACATGTTCGCCAGAGTTAGTTTTATTGACTTTCTTTGACTAGGTTTACTGGATATTGGTTAAGTTTGGTGATGTGGCTGGATTCCTTGGCGACATGTCGTCGGGGATAAAAAAAATACGTGTTTCAGTTTTTTGGCGTGGTTTTAAGTCACTTATAAATTTATAGTTTGACGTGGTTTTAATGTATTTATAGTTTGACGTCGTTTTAGTTTGTTCGCTGGTTTAAAGATACTTTTGAATTCCTGCAAGCAATACTATTTATAATTGACGTGGTTTTTAGTTTGTTTTCACCGACTTTAGAGAAGTATCTATAGTTTTTCCAGGAATCTGAGGGTGAATTAATTAGAAATTTTGACTGAATTACTGGAGGTAAAAATGGTTTGTTTTAGTTCCATTTTCGGTGCTTTTCAATCTTTTTATGTTTTGTATATTTGATAAATGTTCGTGTTTTATAAAAAGTTAGTAACATATTTTAAACGCAAAATAATTATGTTGGAACATACATATTAGGTGATTCTTGGAGCTTATATGATCCATCTAAAGTTCATCTCGAAACTTTTGATAACAATAAAAAAAATTATGACAAGATTACATAGAAAAGCCATAAAATTAAGCTTTAAACACGGAAGCATACGAATTACATTCCAAATGACAATTACCTACTCAAAATCAAGTTTTCTCAGTCTTGAAAAATTCGTGAGGAGTAGTAGCAGCTGAATTAACTGTGTGTTGTTGGGCTGCTTATACCATTTTCCACCATAGCCTACGAGTACCATTATCTTATAAAGCAAGTGCTGGCTGTTTGAGCACTCTGCATTCTTTATTGAAGATCCCGGAGATAGGCTTTGAGGTGTTGAAGCTCCTGGAGAATAGCGTGGAGGTGTTGAAGATCTTGGAGAATAAATTGAAGTCGATGAAGATCCTGGAGAATAAATTGGAGTCGTTGAAGCTCCAGGAGAACCAAATAGTAGACGGACATGTCGCCCGGTGATGACATCAAATAACATCTATTTTATAGCACCATTCATCCCATGTTATTAACCCATTTTATATAGTTATTGCAAAGAATTGTTACTTAATCGTTTATATTTGAAGATTTGCAGTAATTATCGAGTATTGGCAAATAGATGGGAGAAAAAGAATTGGTTTTTTGAAGCATTAACGAGTGTTTGAGAAGTCGTGATTTATGACAACAATCGCCGTATCTATCTAGGAAGCATAAGACGAATCTAAAGACTTTGAAGAACTCAAGACCATTGCCTGACTTTGAAGAATACGCCATTGATACGCCGTATATGATACATTGGTCAAAAATCAAGAAAAACACATTTGCAGCCAATACTCCGTAACCAAAAACCCCAATACTCTGTATTGGTCAATACTCCGTATCCAGAAATCGGATATGAAGTTTGGTCAATACACCGTATAAAAACATCAGATATGGCGGTAGTCCATTTCCTGCGCATGAATTTCTGGATATTTTTATTCTGGAGCCCACGCCAAAGTCAATCACAATACGACGTATTGAGCTTCTCAATATGCCGTATCGAACCACACTTCAGACCACTATATTTAGACGACCCTAAACTCAGTTTTAGGACAACCACACAAAAATAAAAGCATGCAAGTAAATCCCTAAACCACCAAGTCGACCAAGAGACGAATAAAGGAGCATTGAAGGTCTGAAAAGAGCCTCAAGATCATAGAAAAACTCTTGTAATCTTTATACAACCGAATACGTTCGATTAAGGTTTCTTTATTTTAATCATTCATATATCAAACCGTGTGTGTTTTTACAATGACTTTCGGCTGATACCTTTAGGTATCAGCCTTATGTTTATGAAGGTTTAATGTTGTTTGTTTTATATAGTTTATTTTTGTATTATCGTTGATTGTTGATTATGTTTATCAATTTATACTTGTTTACGTGCTTAAGTATGCGACCTATCATTCAACTGGGTCTAGTCCTACATATTTAATGCGCTGCAACTTCGGTGTTATTTGGGCGTAGGCTAAGAGTCTAGGATAGCTCTCCATATTGTAATTTATATATCTAGAATCATAGGATCACAAATATTGACCTATCTTTGCCTTTAGTTTAGTGAGCTTAGTTGAGCCATAAGGTGACCTTGGTATCAACGAGTACGTTCTTATTCCATTGGTAGGTCTCGGAACAGTGAAAATAAAGTATATAAATTGCTGTTAAGCAGTAAGTGGGTAAAGTCTCGATGAGCTAGGGTTTAGTAAGAGAACCATTACTTAGATCCTAAGATAGATTATAATCAACATAAGGATGCTTTATGCGGATGCGTCTAATTGTGACAGAATTAGCGTGTCTAGGTCTTAGGAAGAAGTACCGCCTAAGTCTAGGAATGATATGCCATTCAAGATAAGACAATCATTGCACTAAATAAACAAACCTGCATTTTATCAGATTATTCATGGTTGATATGTTTTCCTTACATTAGTTCTCGACCGCTTCTTTATCGTTTGTTATTCTTCTTGTGTGTGTTTATTGCTTTACTTGTCATCACAACCCTAGGTTAGATAACCCAAAACGTGCCAGTCTCTCAGGCTGAAACCCCCCTTTTTGCATTAGTTTTAGGTTTTTAACTTAGATAACTATAATAACTGGATAGGAAATTTTAGGATTTTACGCTCTCGCTTAGTGCTCGACACCATACTTACCAGGAAAACCTTCATCCGACGGGTACAATGCACGTTATGTATTGTTTTTTCGGTATAGTCGGATAAATAAATAGTAATTCTTGTTACATAAATAACAACTACAAAAGACACATCAGCTTTTGGCGCCCGTTACCGGGGAGGTGAAGTTGTTTAATTCTTGTTTTTATTAGTTTTTTAGTTTAGATTTAATGTAGTTAAGATTAATTTGCATATTTGTGTGTTTGTTTTGTGTGTTTGTTTTTTGCATTGTATATTTTGCATATTGTGTTCGAATGTGTTTCTGCATTATTACAGTTCACTGTAATTTTTCTAAGTCGAATACTTAATACGGCGTATACAATTTATTGGATACGTCGTATAAATTTTTTTCAAACCAATACAGCGTATTCGACTCTATAATCAATACGGCGTATTCAGTTTACTGAATACGGTGTATTAAGCTATTTGACAGTTTTCTTTCCTAGCGAATTTATTACAGGTTAAAATGGACAACTCCAATATTACTATGGAGGAGTATATCAAGCCAAGAGACAACTGAGAAGGTCATCCAGATCAAACAAAGAATGCAAGCCGCTCATGACCGATAAAAGAGTTATGCCGACTTAAAGCGTAAGACGATGGAGTTTCAAGTTGGGGATAGGGTTATGCTCAAAGTTTCACCTTGGAAAGGGGCCGTGCGTTTTGGCAAACGGGGGAAGTTAAACCCTAGATATGTTGGACCATTCAAGGTACTAGAAAAGGTTGGATCCGTTGCTTACAAGCTTGAGCTCTCTCAAGAGTTGAGCAGAGTTCACAATACATTTTATGTATCTAATTTGAAGAAATGTTATTCCGACGAACCATTAGCCGTTCCGTTGGAAGGACTCCACGTGGATGACAAGCTTCGTTTTGTGGAAGAACCCATGGAGATCATGGATCGAGAGGTCAAACGGTTGAAACAAAGCAGTATCCCAATTGTCAAGGTTTGATGGAACTCAAGGAGAGGTCCTGAGTTCACATGGGAATGCGAAGACCAATTTCAAAAGAAGTATTTGTATCTCTTCACTAAACCCGTACCTTTATCAAGTGTTGCAACTTGAGCCTTGAGGACAAGGCTCTTCTAACGGGTAGAGACTGTAACATTTCTCATTTTCAGGTGATTTCTCGACTCAATTATTTTCATTATTTATTTTTAGGGTTTTACGCGTTCGTTTTTAATTATTATCTTATAGTTAAATCGCGTAAACTAAAAATCACAACGTAAACGGAGACCAAACAAGTTAAAGTTTACATCAAGCAAGTGTTATATGATTATTAGGAGTATAATTTATAACTTTTCATTATTTATTTTTATTGGTTACGTAAAACGCTTACATTTCGCAATAAATTATATTCGGGCATACCCGGAAGCACCTATACCTATCTATACTCAAACAAATACCCATTTTTATACCCAATACATAAAAATTAACTTATTTATGAACCAAATAAGTCTCATGGATGATTAGGATGTTTACACAAGGAAATAAAATGCAAAGACCCACTAGTATCATACTTTTAAAGTTGTAAACCTTACAAGAAGTGCCATGTATCCCATGTATCCATAAATTGGCACATCACATGTACCCTACTCCCATTTTGAGTCGTGGCCTCCTCCTAGGGAGGAGGAGAGCTCTTTGCAATTGTCCTTATACCACTTCTCATCCCATGGTTTAATTAAGGTTGTTTTAAACATTACTAGTTACTACATATAGAAAGTCATAATTAAACACACACTCTCTCCCATTGCAAGTAAAAAACTTCATTTTCTCTCTTTTCATAAGCCAAAACCCACGGCCAAACTATAGAGATTAGGGTTTCATTTTTTTTGATTCTAAGGTATTCCAAGCATACAAGGGTTCATTATAAGCATATCTAAGGTTACTCAAGGGTATTGAAAGCTTGGATTTGGGTTTAACAAGAATTAATCAAGAAAACCTATTTAGGGTTTTCTAGATTAGGGTTTTGGATTTGGAAGCCTGGCTAGGGTTTTTACCTTGTGTTTATCATCCTACATCTCTCCTATAAGGTCTATTTGAATTTTTGCATTTCCATTCATTCATTTAATTATGTGTACATGCTTGTTATATATGTTAAACACCACCTAGATGCATTTTTATGATTTATGAGATATTACAAGGCATATATAGATTCGAATTCTATAAGTATAATGATGAGATAATACATGAAATGGAAGTACACACTTGATATAAGTGTTAGGTAATTTATAAGTTAGGTTTATAAATTATTTTGTATTGAAAGTTAATTACATGTTTATGTATAAAGATCATGAGGACATGGTTTTAACTTGGACAATTGCTATGGACTTTTAGAGGACTTAATAGATGTAAGATATATGATAGAAAACTTGGTAAAAGAATTGTACAAAAGCTCTTAATAAATGGAAGTATAAAACCTGTTTTATAAAACAAAAACATGTAAACTATTTTGGTACCTACTGTTTGATTTCGTCAATAACATATGTATCTCATATTTTATTTAATTAGTACTTATCACAAGGATCGTAAGCAAATAAGAAAATTGAAAAACCGAGCAATAACGAAGGAGATATGACATTTTTAAGTTTACAATAATTAAATGGATAAAAGTATTTTTTATAAAAGTTATTTTATAAAAATATTTACTTTTTCAGATCTGATATATTAAGGGAGATATTTTATAAAGATATTACTTTTCATGATGAATCCAAACATGTAAGAAACTCGAAAAACGGATTTAAAATGAAGGTGATACGTTATTTACAAGTTTAAGTTAAAAAGTATTTTTATAAAAGTAAATTTATAAAAATAGATTACTGTTCATGACAGCATACTGTTGGGAAATAATTTTCAAAAATATAGCTTTTAATTACGAAGACGTGGACATAGGAATCACTAAAAACCGAATTAAAACGAACGAGATACAATTAAAATACGATTTCAATAATTAAAGTTATAAAAAGTATTTTTATAAACTTTCACTTACTGTTACTGTTCATAACAGCACCAAACCATATTATAAATTTAAAATTTGATTAGACTTTTCAAATACGAATCCATACATATAAAGAACAAGCGAAACGGATTAAATATGAGTAAGTTCTGACTTTTGGAAGGTTACGACGATTAATTATATAAAAGTAGTTTTATATAATTTTATAAAAACTATTAAAACTACTTTTTCATCAGGGGCATAAATATTATAAATATAATATTTTGATATATTTTCTTAATACGGAGCCATGGATATAAATAAGGTGAAAAACGGAGTTTAAACGATAAAGATATAAGGTTTATAAAACCGTATGCACTATTTTTACTTTTGTGCACTATTTCATAAAAACAATTAAACCAATTATATAATATCATTATATAATCAATAATAGTATTAAAACATGTATTATTAACAAGCAATCAATTGTGAGACAAAAACCACACTTTATTTTACGGATACAAATACAAACACCTTTATTCAATAAAGTACGGTTTAAACATTGTTTTAACATTTAAAATTAAACAAAGACTATTAGGTGGTAGTGTAACTATATAACTTGTGATGTAGTACTATTAAGTACATTGTACTCATACGACCTACATTTAATTAGGTTGCGTTCGGATTTTGCTTGTCGACTCACTCACTTGATTCATATTATCAACACTATTCATTAAGGTAAGTTCATAGCCCTGTGTTTTACTATATCAATGATTCACAACTTTTGGGGTGAGAAACATGCATTGTTTTACAAATTGGATGCAAGTGTACATTTTATCATGATTACGTGTTTGCTTAAGTAGCGATAACCCACTGTGCCCATTATCATGAACTGTCAATTAATTTGTGTGAGGGCGAATGTTATAAATAGATCTATTTGGGATTGACATCCCCATCCGGGTGAGTAGCTCTCACTGGCGTTATGGAGTGAACCAACGGATGTATACCATGTCGAATTTGGGATGTTGCGGGTTAGAACATCATCAAGGGCAATGTTGGCAATTTATATTGCAATTCATACATGTCGAGCTTCAGTGTCATGAGCTTAGGGAAACGTAATTACACTTTGTGATGTTTGCATCTGTTGCACTATCATACACTTGGAAATCTTGCGTTCATACATTATATTTATATAAACCTATGAATTCACCAACTTTATGTTGACATTTTAAAGCATGTTTTCTCAGGTCAATGAGGCACGAGGTGCTAAGGATACATTGGGGATACTCTTTTGTGGAGTCATGCATAAAATATTTAGAGTCATTACATCTGGGGATTTTTGTTATGATCTAAAATCTTTGTTATCAAATGTTGAACAATTTAAGCCATTGCGCTTTGTATTAAACAATTTCAATAAATCCAATGTATCATATTTTAAACGACTCTTTTAGAGGTTGTTCTCATATCTTGTGCTATTGATCTATGAAGTAACGCTCCCGGACTCATTATTCCGCTGCGACCCTATTTGGGGGTGTTACACTGACCCTTTCCTATCTTATGTCGCTTAAAACTATTGTGTAGTTTACTGATATGCGGTTTCGTATGCAAACAGGGAAAAGCATCTGATGATTTTGGTGAAATCAATGAAGAATCCAAGAAGTGCCTTATGCAAGACCACAATCATGGTTGCTGTTGATCTTTTCAAATCGTATGGTGATAAGTTTCTTGAATCTACTACTTCTAATGATGTTGACCAAATGGTATGATAATGAACTGAAATTATTAATTTACACTCAAGAACTGGTCAGGAATATTTTTTGTTTGATTGTAACAGATGCTCCAACTACTGCTGAAAGCTTCTCAAGATAAGAAGTTTGTATGTGAAGAAGCTGAGAGAATGCTTAACACAATGGTGGTATCAACAGCTTCTATCCCTTTGCTTCACTAGGTAAAAGTATATGCCAAGCACGGAAATATGAGGGTTCGAGCCAAAGCTGTCATTTCAATTGCTCAATGTGTTTCAAAGATGGTATGCAAATAAACACTTTGTGAAACTAAGTCTTTTGGTTTATTGTTTTTTAAGTGATCTAATTAGGTATTTTATTACTAAAATAAAGGTAGTTGGTTTATTGGGGAGGTTGGTTATAACAAATAATTAGTTAAGTCTATGGCTTATTGTAGTTTATTAGAAGTTGCTTTACTTCAAAAGAAGTCCAACTATGCTCTTTTGCAATGGTTGCTGATATTCCAACTTTTGACATTGGCTCTACATCCTAATTTATCGTACCTTAATTTAGCTTCATGATGATTTTAGGCTATCTTCTTTTGCAATGGTTGCTGATATTCCAACTTTTGACATTGGCTCTGCATCCTAATTTATCGTACCTTAATTTAGCTTCATGATGATTTTAGGCTATCTGTGTAAAGTACATGTACTTCCTTTGCTGCAATCCGTCTCTCGCTACTTATATGTGTTAGTTCTTAAGTTGCGTAACTGACGTTTTAGACTAAAGTTGAGCACTACATAAACTATAACATAGAGGAATCTTAACACACAGCGTATGCACATCCTTCTATCCTAAAATTTAGCTTAGTTATATATATATATATAAACTCAAATAAGCTTCTAGGCATTATCGATTGTGTTACACTTCAGATAGTAATGAACGCTTTTATATTGTCTGCAAAATCAAACTCATAAGGTTATGTACTGCTAAAATCAAAATAAATAACATGCCAAGTATCTGCTACGGGTTTTCTGCGGGAACAACGCCGCAGACACCGTATGCGTCAGGGTAAGTACAACCATTTGTATCTGCTAAAGTGGGCCGCCATCTCATCGGTGCCTTTTTTAACTCTTTTTAATTTGTTAGTGTTATGCAGAAATGCTTTTGGAGTATATGCATTCGAGGGACTGCGATCAGGTGTGTTGCCATTGTGTCGCGGTATCAAAGGTGATGTTTAGGCAGGTGGGTGGTCTTACGGCCAGACTAAGAGAATATATCATAAGCTGCAGCAAAGGCAACGGTGGCACTGAGTACAACAGTAATGGAGCAATTCTATCGGTAACCCTAAATCACTTCACTTCATTATCATGTTGCTCGAATACAAGTAGAAAAAAGAAGGAAATTAGAAGAAGTTTAAAGAGAGAAAGCTAGAGAGAGAAAATGGTTGAATTACTTGCAAATGGAAAAAGTTTACAAATGAACCAACACCATTTTCCTTGATGGAAAATGGTATATATACCCTACACAACTACATGGGGCGTGTGGGCTTTTACTTGGGCCGGGCTCGGGATTGACTTGGGCTTTAGCCCGATACACATACAATATTAGCTTACATTTACGAGCCCGTTTACCCTTCTAGCCTATTATAACATATAATTAATTAAGTGACTGAGACCTAATATAATGAACAAACTTCCTTGTTCGACTCAATATTTTAAGGCTAACAATCTCCCCCGAAGTGAGTTCATTATGACACTCCTTCATGAGATCAATGAGATTGCTTTTGTCGTTAAGATCTTGTGGTCTTGGTCTCTGAATTCGTTGTAGGCTTGTTCCTTCATGCTTTGTGATCTTTGATCTTGAGCCTTTGTCATTGTCTTTCGACTTTGTCTTTATGTTTGAGATCTTTAAATCTTTTCCTTGCTTGTCTTGATCATCTTTGCCACCTTGCGATCTTGTGTCTTGACCAACATGCTCATACTTTGCATCATCTTGAAAGCTTGCTAACAATCTCCCTTGATAGACTTGATATCTTTGAAGGAAGATCTTGTATATCAGAGTTTGTGCGGAAGTCTTTGTCTTTAATTCTTGAGCTTTCATGATTCTTGAATCTTGATGCTTATAGAATGTCTTTGTAGTTTGAGCATGAGCATGTGGTAATGAATCCGACTGTTCAGCGGGAATGCAGGATCACCATCTCCATCTTTATGTATCCTGAAATAAAACAGTTAGCAATAAAGCGGGTGGACGAATATGGCTTTGTCATTCGTCCGGATTTGGTTAGATTAACCTCCGGTTCCGTAGGACCGTTTTATAGTATAAATATTGTACCTGTGATCAGGTAGATTCAAAGAATCTCCTTGACAGGGTTTCCAGCTCAAAGCGTAGGGTCTTCTAACAAGAAGTATTTGATTTGCCTAGCTGCTAGTTCTCATTACCGGAACGTCTCAAAGCAAACAACACGGTAAGAGTGAATCAGATAGTTACTATCTTTCCTTATTATGGCGTCAGTTCATTTCTGGCCTTTATCGTAATCCAGTTTACACAGCTTGAGTCTTTAAAGAATCTCGCAAGTAACATTACCGTAATGATGTTTGATGATGACATGGAAGGATTTCCATTGTCATTGTGGAATACTAAAGGGAGTAAGAACTCTGACATGTTATGGCGAATCACAAAGATAATGCGTAGGACTCTTGTTAGCATCTTGTGAACTTAATGATGTTCAACAAGAGTTTGTCATGGAATGTGTCCTATGAGATTTATTTGATGATATCTTGGCCTACTAGACTCGATTTGTATGTTTTGGTTTTTAGTATCGGAGGCGGGAGCAGACTGCCACCTATTCAATCATTAACTAAACTTCGGAGTGAGAAGTCAATTGTAGTGAGTGTTCTCCGTGACAATGAGAAAGGTTTCTTTTCAAGAGAAACTCGAATGGCTGAGGGAGGGATGGATTGCATCACTGGGTCCATGATGTGTTCTTCAATGTCGCAATCAACATTGTGTTTCTGATTGCAATTGTATTGAACGGTTTCTGCTAAGTTGTGTGGAGGGCTTCTTTCTTTAGACCCTTTATCCATACGTTTCTTTTTTATTCTTCAACCCCTTCAATGCTTACCAAGATGTCATTAGTAGTAACACCTTGTTGTGATTGTTCCAGTGTTAGCTCAATCTTAGTCGGCATTATTCCCTTTACACATTCATCTCCAATCATACCTAAGGACTGCTATTTCTAACTATGGATTGTCCTTGGGTAGATCCCTCCAGTTCTGGTTGGATCATTGGACTAATACCTAACCTAACCACCTTATGACTTCAGAATTGTCGTGAAATTAAGATGTTGTTGGGTATGAGATCGAAACCCTGAAAAAACCGTTTCCGAATGGCACTTGAGTCTTTTAGATCGTATTTTAAATACATTTCTCCCCTTATTTTAAATTCTAGTCACTTGATTTTGAATACTGTGTGATTAAAATTTGTCTTGAAAGACCATGGGGAAATCTTTTACTTAGCATGAATTACATGGAATAAACTTGCTCCCTCAATTTTACATATGTATGCCACCAAAACAATGTTTACCAAGTTATAAAAGGATATAAAATTGAGTTGACCAGACTTAGTCATCTTCATAACTCATCATTCTATTGAATTGTCCTTATATTCTTGTGTTATTACGAGACTTTTTGGGAATGTTTTGAATACATAAGAATGGTCGTGGTACTGCATGTATCCAAACTCATTAAATGTTGTTTTTCAAAAAATCCCTTGAAGATGGAGTGTTGAACACACAATTTTGAAAGATTATGAATTGTCAGTGAGATATTCTTGAAAAAATTGTGTTCAACATTTTGAAAAATAGCATGTTAGAAGACTTCTCTTCCAACTCTAAGGGTAAGCGCACTTATGCGTACACTATCCTTTTCTTGAGCTCAAAACTTTTAATGTCTTGTAAGAACAGCTCAAGACCGAGAAAAGTTGAATTTCTCGTTGTTTAGGATAAGTTATCTTTAAAGAATAAACTTTCCTTTATTTGTAAGTTCCGGGTTACGACTGATATTTGCACATAAGCCATAAGAAAAATAGAAATGATCATTTTTAAAAGCATTTGAAACTCCTGTTCGAACTTCATTTACACGCCCGTGCGATCATTATTCACATTTCTAGGTACGTAATGTTATCGATCCAAGGAGGAACATATCGAGAAGAATATTTTTTGAAAATTTTCTGATTTTTTTTATTAGAAATTTTCTTTTTGAAATTTTATATTTTTGTATTTTTCTTTTTTCAAAAATATGTACAAAGTGATGTTTTGATGAGTATCAAGCAGATTCTTTTTGTCAGAACCTCCACGTTCTGCTGGAGTCAAAATCTCAATACCACAATTTGTCTGAAGTGATACTAAACTTTCTTGGGAAGGGCTTTAGTATCATCTGTCAGTCAACTTGGTATTAGTTCCTGAACAAAATTACAATTCAATTATACGTTTTCAACCTGTATTATGAAGTGATACCGCGGATATGGATATGCTTGGTACGGAGTGCTGCACGGGGTGGCATGATAATTGCTATGGCAGACTGAGAGTCGCAATACAAACCGGTATTTTGTTATGTTGAAGCCATAATCTTGAAGCTGTGTCCGCATCCACATTACTTAGCACGAACTTGCAGATAAGCACGTATTCAGGCCTCGCTGATTGACATAGCAGTAAGTCCTACTTCTTTGACATCCGTTGATAACTTATCACCTAGGAATTGTATTCTCAGAAGAAAAAGGGTATTTTTTTTTTGTTTTTGCGAGTATCAAGGCAACCTGCATGATCGGCCATCTGAAAAAAGATGTTAGTTCAAAGCCAGAACCCTTCGGATACCAGGGTCACCATTGAATAGGTTGCTCTTAGTATCGAAAGATCACTTTTAACATCATGGAGGTGTTATTTAGTCGGTCTTGCTTTTATATCTTGCACAATAACATACAGCTTGCACTATGTCTGGTTACTAGATGTCAGATACATAAGGTGACCCAATTTAGCTACGGTAGTCAGTTTGGTTACTGGGTTCACCAACTCAGGTCTGCTCTAATTTAGGTTTCGTAGCCATTTGGTGTACAATGCTTTGTCCTTTTTCTTACCATGTTTTTTCAGAATATGAAAGGTGTACCTTGGCTGATTGATAACATACCGCGTGGGGATTGGTGGATTGAGTCCTAAAAGCAATTCACTTTCCCCATTTAGGACTCTCAAAACTACAATGCATTAATTTTTCAAAACATTTAAAATTTTAGGTTTGTGAAACCAAAAATAATGTCATCACCGAAAATCTGCACAGTAGAATGTCCCTCCGTTTTTTAAGTGAATAAAGGTTGGGTCTATGATACCTTTTAGAAAAACTTTAGAAAATCAGGAATTTTAAGAGTTCATTCATCCAGGCATCTCGGAGCTTGTTTTAATCCATATAGGAGCTTTCCTTAGCCGGTAAACTTTGTCGGATGATCAGATCAACGAATCATCGGGTGTGCAAATAATCCTCCTCTTAATGAACCATTAAGAAAAAGCCGTTTCACGTCCATTTGATAAATAGGAAAGACTTTGTGTGCAGCTATATGCCGACAAAACTCCTGACAGCCTCAAGCGAGCATTGGAGGCAAATGTTCCTTCGAAATCAATTACCCTCTTCCTGAGCTATCCATTTAGCTACATATCTGCTTTGTTGCGAATTACAGTTTGGTCTTCATCTTTTTGTTTTTACCATAAAACTTTGCTGGATTAATTTTTTTCAAATGGTTGTCAACGAGTTCCAAGGACTTGTGTCTGTCAACACTGATGAAGTTCTTCCTGCATTGCTTCTTCCTGCAGAATCAACCATTGTTCCTTATGTTTTTCGGTTCAACAATACTCACGGTGAGTGCGAACATACACATTTCAGGATCTGTTGCAAGTTGTCGTCTTGTTTGCACTGGCTTGGATGGATTTCCACGAACTTGAGTTAACGAGTGATCTTTTGTCCATCGGTATTCTGAAATCGAGGGTTCGGACTTGAAGTGACAATTGAATTACCAATATTGCGTGAGGAAGACTCAGCATGTTCGTGTACCTGTGTACCAGAAAAGGCAATTGGTAAATTCTGTTTGATCATCGTGTTTTCACTTAGATGAACATATGTTGAGTGTCGGTTCTGCTGTAAGACGTGAATTTCATTGTAAGGGGTGTGTGTCGTTATGGAGCAGGTATTATCGGGTGGGCGAAGATGACTTGTTGACGGACAGTACCATCATTGAAAATCATTCATACAAAGGACGAAAGAAGATCCAACCTCTGTTGTGATGGAATGTTGTTTCTGCTTAAAGGAGAAACTTTTTGTAGTTTGGTGCGGGGTCAGGGTTGTCCATAATCTGACGCTTTTTGTCATTGGGGAACGAGGGCCTGGAAGTGTCATTAGCAACTGACGTCTCTGACATCTCTTTGATCTCTCAAATCTGAGCTGGATAGATTCAAACTTATCAATCTTGTTCTCTTTTGTTGTTTATAGACACCGGGGGGGTTTTATTTTTTTTTCCCTTTGGAATGAAGTGGAGTATCCACCAAAATGAACGGATCCCTTTTTTCTTTCATCTTATCCAAGTTCTCACCATCTCTGGTTAGGTAACAAATGCAACCAAAGATGTGAAGGTGTTTGATTGAGGGTTTTCTGTCATTAATGATGTGATATGCCGTTTTCTCATGAGTTGGGATGATGATTTGATTGTTTGAGTATGCATGCGGTTGCTAATTTGTTTTGCCCAAAGAAATAAAGGACGTTTCGAAGCGAAAGCATCGTTCGAGCGCCTCAACTGAGAGTGCGGTTTCGTCTTTTCGACAACGCGTGCTGTTCAGGTGTACGAGGAGTAGAAGTTTGATGCTCACTTCTTTCTTCTTTAAAGAATGCATTACAGTGTCCTTGTTTAAGAACTCAGTGCCCTCTGTCAGTGCGACCAGAAAATTCTAGGCTTGAGATTCTTTGGATATCTTGAGAATCTTTTAGAACTTCTGGTGTTTCATCCTTGGAACGTAGAAAGAGAGTCCAAGTGTATCTGAGTCTAGTCATCGCGATTACAGAATATATTTCTTCCTTTATGTTGCAAACCCGGCATTGGACCACATACGTCATTTGAAGCAAATTTAACCGTCCTTTCAACTTGAAAGTCTTTGATTATAATGAACTTCGTTTTGCTTTACTCACGTCAACAAGAGGAACATAGTTGATCTTGACATGCTTGTTTGAGTAAACCAATCACAACATCTTTTTTGAAAAGACAAGTGATGTAGTCGATGTTGAGAGAGAATAGCCTTGATGCATAACCATGCTTGAGTTGGTGATGCTTTAGCCATGAGACAGATTGGAGTTGATGAAGTTGTTTCTTGAAGAGAAATTGTATA
Source organism: Tanacetum coccineum (assembly GCA_026074375.1). Taxonomy (NCBI): domain Eukaryota; kingdom Viridiplantae; phylum Streptophyta; class Magnoliopsida; order Asterales; family Asteraceae; genus Tanacetum; species Tanacetum coccineum. Next base: position 21,720 of record BQNB010033825.1, read on the forward strand.
GAGATCAGTTCCACGATTACCGGTTAGTAAGTCGTTTCCCTGAAGATCTCTAACAAAACATGTAGATTTCCGAAATGCAACCTCCAAATCCGCATCACAGAATTGACCAACCGAGAAAAGATTGTGATTGAGACCTTCGACGTAGTAAACCCTTTTGATCGTGATATTTCCTTGAACCAAATCTCTATAACCAAGAATTGAGCCAAATGATCATTGCCAAAACCGAACCGGTACCAAGTATTTTTTTAACCAAAATTGCACAGCAGAGATAGATTGCCCGTCATGTGCTTTGTGCATCCAGAGTCAACAATGAATAGGATGAGTTGTACAATCTGCAAGAGAATTAGAGGACGATGGAATACATGACATATTGGATCCTAAAGTGTTTGTGAGTTTTAAGACATTAGTTATCCTAGATACATTATCTATGGAAAAACTAACTTTCTTAGTCACACTTTCGTTCCTAACTTTAGGTACCCATTTCTTTTTTGTCTTAGGAACCCATGTATATGCTGATGGGCATTGTTGTGCTATCCACCATTTCACAACGCCTATATTAGTCTTCTGTATACAACATCTATAGTAACTCTTTGATTGGTGATCGTGGATTTTATGCAACATGTTGTCTATGGGGTGTTGCAACAGATTTGTTCGCTTGACTTTTGGGTTTTTCTAGTACTAATAGGCACTACATTAGGCTTCTTAGTTCTAGCATTCACGTCTTTCAAAAACTTAGAAACACAAGCATCATGATTCGAATTAAACACACATTTTCCACAAGGCACAAACAGCATTAACATTCAAAGTTCTGGAATTTAAACTGTCATTACACGCAGTTATAGACTTTTTTTATTAGAAATACTTGAAATCCTAGGGAGTTCTTCTACTCACGTCTTCTTAAACTTCACCTATGGACTAGTGGTTTGGCACGACCTTATCTTTTATTTGATTGTCCATAGGATGTGGTAGCTAACATTAGGTTTGTCGTGCTACTCCTGTAGATGTAGATACCGCGGATTAGTTTCTGAAGTCTGAGGCAACTGTGGTGCTCTAGTTTGTAGGTACTACTTGCAATTCGATACATGCCTGGTTTAATCACTTCTTGTGTTTCCTTACAGCTTGCATGCTGTGTGAGGCATTTTGGAGTGATGGTTTTGATAACCCTCGATCATTAGTTTCTTAAAATGACTTTTTTTTGCAAATTTTGTCTCTCAAGAGAGGTCTGAAAAAAGGAGCCGGTTTTCATAAACTGATGGTTTTCGAATCATGTGAGCATTTAGGTTGTCGAACAACAGATGGTTTATCAAACTTAGTTTCCACAGATTTTCCTTTGCATTTTTCAATGAGTTTCTTTAACTCACTTATTGCAATGTTCTTGTCTTGCAATTGAGCTTTCAAATCTTGTATCTCAAAATATTGTTCACGTTCCTTTCGAAATACATTTGACGCCTTTTCTTTGCAAAACTGTGTCATTTTTCAGTTGTTTTGAATTCTTGTAAAGCGATTTCAAGAGAAAATTGAGTGTTTTCTAATTTAGCCAAACTCTGTAAAGCTCGTGTAAATAGCTTTTCTTACCAAATTCAGTTTGTTCAGAACGATTTGTGCAAGACAGCCTACATTCCCTGACTTTATGAAGCTATACGCATTGTAATTCGTTGATTCATCTAAATCACGATCGAAGATTACAAATTAAGACACACAAACTCTTTAGACACACATTCTTGCAAAAGCATATCATACATGTTGGAAAATTCTGCCTTATCAGATCAAGTTCATCAAGTTCATCTTCAAGAGATTCAACGTACTTTAAATCTGCATGCTATTTTTGCTTAAGTTCATGTTACAAATGCGAAACTATCTTCTGGTATTCTTAAGGCACGGGGCATCAAACATGTCTTTTAACTTGGATTTCCATACTCTTACGTCAGTTGGGCTTCCAGATGAGAAGGTCGTTTGATTGTTTTAACCAGGCTGATTGACAATTTCGTTGCAGATGATTAATGTTATACGTCATGACATTATATGCTTGTCTACTTTTGCTTATTGATTTAGACACTGGTAAGAAATCTATGTTTTTGAAAATATTTGGCTTTGTTTTCACACCCCCTTTTTCCACATTTTCTTTCTTATTTCATGTGCATGTGCAGAACCAGTTTTCATAATGCTGGTGGGGGTTCAAAATTTCATAAAGACTTTTTAACTTTGTGTAGTCAAAGGTTTCACTAGTCTTTATTCAATTTTTGATAGACTTTTCTTCAAGAGTCTGAGTCTCGTCCTATCGGGCGACGAGTTGGTTTGCCGGATCAGATGGTCTGTGGGATCGCATACAAACATGGCTATCTCATTTGGGAGCTTTTTTGAGGTACCTTGGATTGGCAAAGTAGGTCTTCATTTAAAATGTTAGGTTTGGGTGCTAACATATGAATGGTTTGGATTGAGAACTCCGTTTGTAAACAATTTCTTCAAAAAACTTTACTCTGGTTTTCCATTGAAATCATTTTGTCATATCTTTTTCTTCATAAGCTTAAATCCGTTATTACCTTTGTTTTCTCCTTGACAAGACCTTCTATGTGACTGGTTAAAGACTCTGTTGACTAACTCATCATGTTTCCTTTTGACAAAGAAATTTCTTGGCTTTGCCACTTTTAAACCTTTTTTATGTCAATTTCTGTATTGAGCTAATAGTCTAGGAGCTTATTTACTTATGTTCAAGGTTTGTCATAGTCAACTGTACGATCATTTACAGGCCTTGTACCTCTTCAAACTCAGGTCTGTTATGTTTATTTTGAAGTGCAACTAAGCAACTATCCCGAATACTATTTAGATTCCCCTAGAGTTCTTATAGTTTCCGCAATAATTGCTTTGCACTCAGTTAACTTTGAGTCAATGTGGGCATTTGCCATTTTCTTTAGTTGCTTTTGAATCTTTTTGTTTTCATGACATCAAGCTTTAAAATTAGCAGTGCAACCGCTCCATCATCACATACTACATCTTTTTGTGTCATCCTGAATATCCTTCTCAACACATATCCGGTGAGACATGAGTGACATTATAACTCCGTTTCCACCTGCACATGGTGTTACTAATGATTCCGATGGTCAAAATGTTGTCTGTCATTGACAAAACATTATCGTCAGTAATCGTATTGTACCTGTTCCATGGCTCAGAATCAGTTCCTGAGTTGCATTAGGATACTCCTGGATCTTGGCCATGGTAACTGTAATGTGCTTCCAACTCTTGTTCTCAATCTATTATCGTGTCTGCTAGGGGGTCACGAGTGCTCGGCTTGTAGTTGAACACCTTTCTAGCTTGTTTACACAGCAACATCTTTTCCTTGTGATCGTGGAGTCTCCGTTAACGTTTAGCTCTTTCTTGGAGTAGTATCACATCTTGTTCTCTGGTGTTTGAGGAAGTTCTGGGTTGTTGTAGTAGGTTTTGTAGAGTTTCTTGAAGTACTTTGCATGAGAGCCAATTTTTCTGCTGTCTTTTATCCATCTGAGCTTGTTCAGGATCACTTGTCTTCTTCAGAAGCTGACTCAGCTGGTGGTGTGATTGTTTGGCTATTTTGCCTTTGTATCTTGTAGTTGCAAGAGATCTGGTTGGAAGTGAAGCTTTTGGTGTTGGAAGTGAAAAATGATTGAAGGATCTTAAGTGTTATGAAGTGTTGATTGGATTGTGTTTTTAAATGAAAGTAATTAATTTCCACGGGATTTTACAAGTCAAAGATTTAAACCAAGAAATTGAGTTCTTTCGCAGGATTTTACAAAATCGAGAGAAAACTGTGAAAAGTTGATTGTTGATGTTAAAGTTTGTTGATTATGTTCTTTAGTACGATTAAAAGTCCAAAGTCCCTCGTAATTATTCCATGAAGTTTGTTTAGTTTGATGTGATGTTTTGATTTACGGTGATTCAATATAGTCCCAAATTCCGGTCAAATTACCACCTGATGCGCGGAGCGAAACATGGGTTTTCAAGGAAAAAACGCAATGACTTTAGTCTAAACGCAAATACTTTTTTGAATCAAACGCAGTCACTTTCTTGATCAAAAACGCAATGTATAAAAAAAATTTGGGCAGAGTAGTTTAGTCAAAACGAATGATGGTCTTCAAAAGCAATGTGGAGACAAAACGCAACACACAAAAAAATCAAAATGCAGTGACTTGAAGAATCAAAAAGGCATCGACCTGAGATCAAAACCGAATGTTTCAAATCAAAACGCAACGACTGAGATAACCAAAACACAATGTCTTCTAATCAAACGCAACCAGTACAAATGTCACTTTCAAGTCGTACTTGTTTGTCTTTATTCTCAAAACGCAACCAAGAGCTTAGTCAAAAACGCATTGACAAAAAAACTTCCGATTTCACCCTATGTATCCACGAACTAAGCTATAGAACTTAATAAGTTGATACAAGCGGATGGTTCTAAACCAAAGAGGGACTGCGATCAGGTGTGTTGCCATTGTGTCGCGGTATCAAAGGTGATGTTTAGGCAGGTGGGTGGTCTTACGGCCAGACTAAGAGAATATATCATAAGCTGCAGCAAAGGCAACGGTGGCACTGAGTACAACAGTAATGGAGCAATTCTATCGGTAACCCTAAATCACTTCACTTCATTATCATGTTGCTCGAATACAAGTAGAAAAAAGAAGGAAATTAGAAGAAGTTTAGAGAGAGAAACTAGAGAGAGAAAATGGTTGAATTACTTGCAAATGGAAAAAGTTTACAAATGAACCAACACCATTTTCCTTGATGGAAAATGGTATATATACCCTACACAACTACATGGGGCGTGTGGGCTTTTACTTGGGCCGGGCTCGAGATTGACTTGGGCTTTAGCCCGATACACATACAATATTAGCTTACATTTACGAGCCCGTTTACCCTTCTAGCCTATTACAACGTATAATTAATTAAGTGACTGAGACCTAATATAATGAACGAACTTCCTTGTTCGACTCAATATTTTGAGGCTAACAATCTCCCCCGAAGTGAGTTCATTATGACACTCCTTCGTGAGATCAATGAGATTGCTTTTGTCATTAAGCTCTTGTGATCTTTGTCTCTGTCTACGTTGTAGGCTTGTTCCTTCATGCTTTGTGATCTTTGATCTTGAGCCTTTGTCATTGTCTTTAGACTTCGTCTTTTTCGTCCGAGATCTTTAAATCTTTATCCTTCCGTCTTGATCGTCTTTGCCACCTTGCGATCTTGTGTCTTGACCAACATGCTCATACTTTGCATCATCTTGAAAGCTTGCTAACAATCTCCCTTGATAGACTTGATATCTTTGAAGGAAGATCTTGTATATCAGAGTTTGTGCGGAAGTCTTTGTCTTTAATTCTTGAGCTTTCATGATTCTTGAATCTTGATGCTTATAGAATGTCTTTGTAGTTTGAGCATGAGCATGTGGTAATGAATCCGACTTCAGCTGGAATGAGGCATCACCATCTCCATCTTTATGTATCCTGAAATAAAACAGTTAGCAATAAAGCGGGTGGACGAATATGGCTTTGTCATTCGTCCGGATTTGGTTAGATTAACCTCCGGTTCCGTAGGACCGTTTTACAGTATAAATACTGTACCTGTGATCAGGTAGATTCAAAGAATCTCCTTGACAGGGTTTCCAGCTCAAAGCGTAGGATCTTCTAACACAGATGTATTAGATTTGCCATGCTTGCTAGTTCTCATTACCGGAACGTCTCAAAGCAGACAACACGGTAAGAGTGAATCAGATAGTTACTATCTTTCTGATTATGTCGTCAATTCATTTACTGGACCTTTATCGATATCCAGTTGACACAAGCTTGATTCATATAGAATCTCGCAAGTCACCTACCGCAGTGCTGTTTGATGATGACACTGGAAGGATTTCCATTCGTCATTGTGAATACTAAAGAGTATCACTCTGAATGTTCTGGCAGAATCACAAGGATAATGCGTAGGACTCTTGTTAACAGCTTGTGAACTTAATGATGATCAACAAGTGTTTGTCATGGAATGTGTCCTAATGAGATTTATTTGATGATCTCTTGGCTCTAGACTCGATTAGTGCATTTTGGTTTTAGTAATCGGAGGCTGGAGCAGACTGCCACCTATTCAATATTAACTAACTCGGAGTGAGAAAGTCAATAGAAGTCGTGTGTATCTCCGTGACAAATGAGATAAGTTTCTTTTGAGAGAAACCCGAATGGCTGGGAAGGGTTGTGCATTGCATCACTGGGTCCATGATGTCGTCTTCAATGTCAGTAATCAACATTGTGATTCTGACAGCATATGTATTAACCCGGTTTCTGCCTAAGTTGTGTGGAGGGCTTCTTTCTTTAGACCCTTTATCCATACATTTCTTTTTCATTCTTCAACCCATTCAATGCTTACCAAGACGTCATTACTAACACCTTGTTGTGATTGTTCCAGTGTTAGCTCAATCTTAGTCGGCATTCTTCCCTTATACACATTCATCTCCAATCATACCTAAGGACTGCTATTTCTAACTATGGAGTGTCATTGGGTAGATCCCTCCGGTTCTGGTTGGATCATAGGACAAATACCTAACCTTACCACCTTATGACTTCAGAATCGTCATGAAATAAGATGTTGTAGGGTATGAGATCGTAACCATAAAACCTTTTTCGAAGAGTATCAAGCACTTTGAGTCGATAAGATCACTTATTATTTTCAAGATCACATTTTAAATACATTTCTCCCCTTATTTTAAATACTAATTCACTTAGTTTTTGAAATACTTTGTGATTAAAATTTGTCTTGAAAAGGCCATGGGGAAAACTTTTTCTTAGCATGAATTACATGGAACATAAACTTGCTCCCCCTCAATTTTACATATGTTTGACACCAAAAACAATGATACCAAGTTGTAAAATGAATATAAAATTAAGGTTGAACACTTAGTCATCTTATAACTATCATTCTATTGAATTGTCATTATTATCTTGTTGTTATTAAGAGACTTTTTGGGAATGGTTTGAATACATAAGAATGGTCGTGAGATGATGTATCCAAACTCATTAAATGTTGTTTTTCGAAAAACTCCCCCTTGAAAGATGGAGTGTTGAACACACAATTTTGAAAGATTATGAATTGTCAGTGAGAAATTCTTGAAAAATTGTGTTCAACCACCTAATTTTGAAAAAAAACAGCATGTTAGAAGACATTTCTTCCAACTCTAAGGGTAAGCGCACTTATGCGTACACTATCCTTTTTCTTGAGCTCAAAACTTTAAATGTCTTGTAAGAACAGCTCAAGACCGAGAAAAGTTGAATTTCTCATTGTTAGGATAAGTTATCTTTATAGATAAACTTTCCTTTATTTGAAGTCCGGGTTACGTACTGAATTGCACATAAGCCATTAAGAAAAATTAGAAATGACATGTTTTAAAAGCATTTGAAACTCCTGTTCGAACTTCATTTTACACGCCCGTGTCAAAATATTAAATCAACAATTCTATGTACGCAAATGTTATCTGATTCCAAGAGAACAAGTTCGAGAAGAATATATGTTTTGAAACATTTCTGATTTTTGGATTTTGTATTTTTTTTGAAATTTATATTTCTGTACTTTTTTCTTTTTTGAACTTTTATATATATATATACATGTTGAATGTTTGTGATGTATCATGAAGATTCTTTTTGTCAAATCTCCAGTTTCTGGCGGAATCAAACATCTCATACCAATGTGTCCTGACGAGATACGAAACCTTTTCTTCGGTAAGGGCTTTAGTAAAAACAAGTCAGGCCAATTGGTATTCAAGTTCTGACAAAGTATATTCAATTATACTAACCAGTTTTCAACCTGTTCCTTATGAAGTGATACCGAGTATGGATATGCTATGTACGGGAGTGCGGCACGGGTTTCGTCATGATATTGCAAAAAGCTGGACTGAGAGTCGCAGATTACAACGTATTTTGTTGTAGTTAGAAGCCGATAATCTTGAAGCTGTGTCCAGCATACCACATTACTATGGAAGCACATATACTTGCAGATAACGCTAACGTATTTCAGACTCTGCTGATACATTGCAGTATACAATTCCGGGGTGCTGGGTGGGGGGAGGGGGTCTTGGCTTTTGTACATCAGGCGCTGGCAGACGTAACGAGTAATCACGCATAACGTGGCAGTCTCGGTGAGGCTTCCTCCTTAAGTCGTGGGATGGCTTTTCTAGTAGAGATCTGGAGTATCGCATTTGATCGAGAGGCCTGGGAGAGGTATCGTTGAGTATGGGACACTTGGCATAGACAATCGTGAACTAAAAAAAAAAGCTTTTATTTATCAACGATCGCCTACAAAAACCCTTTGGATACCAGAGTCCCCATGTGAATGGGCAAAAAAAAAAAAAATAAAAAACCTCTTAAGTATCGAAAGATCTTTTAACTCTTTTAGGTGTTTTCAGTCGGATCTGCTTGATATCTAGCACAATAACAACAGCTTGCACTATGTCTTGTCTACTAGATGTCAGATACAGAGTGGACCCGATTTTGCTATGAATAGTCAGTTTGGTCTACGGGTTCACCACTCAATTCTGAATCTAAATTTAGGTTCGTACCCTTGGGTGTACCAATGCTTTGTCCTTTTTCCATACCATGTTTTTTCAGAATCTTTAAGGTGTAATTGGCTTGATTGATAAAAATACCTCGTGGGGATTGGTGGATCTGAAGTCCTAAAAAGAATTTCATTTCCCCCATTAAGGACATCTCAAATCTACCGTGCATTAATTTTTCAAAACGTTTTGAAAATTTAGGGTTTGTGGAACCAAAAATAATGTCATCAATGTAAATCTGCACAAGTAGAATGCCATTAGAACCATGTTTGTCTGATGAACAAGAAAAGTAGAACCTTTAGTAAAACCTTTAGAAATCAAGAATTTTGAGAGTTCATCATACCAGGCTCTCGGAGCTTGTTTTCATCCATATAGAGCTTTCCTTAGACGGTAAACTTTTTCTGGATGATCAGGATCAACGAATCCGTCTGGTTGTGCAACATAATCCTCCTCGTTCAATGGACCATTAAGAAATGCTGTTTTCACATCCATTTGATAAATTGGAAAAGACTTGTGTGCAGCATATGCGACAAAAATCCTGACAGCCTCTAAGCGAGCAACTGGACCAAATGATTCTTCGAAATCAATACCCTCTTCCTGAGCATAAGCCTTTGCCATAATTCATGCTTTGTTGTGAATTACAGTTTGGTCTTCATCCTTTTTGTATTTCCATAACCACTTTAGCTTGATTATGTTCTTGCCAAAAGGTTTGTCAACGAGTTCCCAGACTTGTAGTCTATCAAACTGATGAAGTTCTTCCTGCATTGCTTCTATCCATGCAGAATCAGCCATTGCTTCCTTAATGTTTTTCGGTTCAACAATACTCACGGTGAGTGCGAACATACACATTTCAGGATCTGTTGCAAGTTGTCGTCTTGTTTGCACTGGCTTGGATGGATTTCCACGAACTTGAGTTAACGGGTGATCTTTTGTCCATCGGTATTCTGAATCTTAAGGTTGATTGAAGGTATGCACATTTGAATTACCAATATTGCATGAGGAAGACTCAACATTTTCTTGTACCGGTGTACAGAAAGGATTGGTAAATTCTGCTTGATTATCATTGTTTTCCTCAGCATGATCATTTGTTGGAGTTGTCGCATCTGATGTAGGTTGAATATGCGTTAAAGGTAGTATGTCTTTTTAAGTAGAATTATCGGTGGGAGAAGAAGACTTGTTGACACAAGAAGTACCATCATTGAAAAATTCATTGTACAAAGGACCAAAAAGAAGATCCAACTCCTGTTGTGATGGAACTGTTGTATCAGCGGAAGGAGAAACATTTTGTAGTTCTGGTGCGGGGTCAGGGTTATCATAATCTGACACCTTTTGTTGTTGGGAAACGAGGCCTGAAGAGTCATTAGCAACAGACATCTCTGACATCTCTTTGATCTCATCAAATCTGAGATGTATGGATTCAACTATCAATCTTGTTCTCTTGTTGTAGACATGATATCCCTTTGACTGAGTGGAATATCCCACCAAAATGCATGGATCCCCTTTTTCTTTCATCTTATCCAAGTTTTCACCATCTCTGGTTAGGTAACACGTACAACTAAAGATGTGAAGGTGTTTAATTGATGGTTTTTTGTCATTAATGATGTGATATGCCATTTTCTCATGAGTTGGGATGATGATTGATCTGTTTTGAGTATAGCATGCGGTTGCAATTGCTTCAGCCCAAAAGAATAAAGGAAGTTTAGAAGCTGAAAGCATCGTTCAAGCAGCCTCAACGAGAGTGCGGTTTCATCTTTCGACAATGTTGTTCTGTTCAGGTGTTCGAGGTGTAGAAGTTTGATGCTCAATTCCTTCTTCTTTAAAGAATGCATTAAGTGTCTTGTTTAAGAACTCAGTGCCTCTGTCAGTGCGAACAGAAATTACAGGGGCTTGAAGATTTCTTTGGATCATCGTGAGAAAGTCTTTTAAAACTTCTGGTGTTTCATCCTTGGAACGTAGAAAGAGTGTCCAAGTATATCTTAAGTAGTCATCAACAATTACCAAAATATATTTCTTCCCATTTATGCTAGCAACCCACATTGGACCACATAAGTCCATATGAAGCAAATTTAACCGTCCTTTTAAACTTGGAACAGTCTTTGACTTGAATGAACTTCGTTTTGCTTTACTCACTTCACAAGAGGAACATAGTTGATCCTTAACATACTTCAGTTTTGGTAAACCAATCACAACATCCTTCTTTGAAAGCAAGTTGATGTAGTCGAAGTTGAGATGAGAAAGTCTTCGATGCCATAACCATGCTTGAGTTGGTGATGCTTTAGCCATGAGACAGATTGGAGTTGATGAAGTTGTTTCTTGAAGAGAAATTGTATAGAGATCAGTTCCACGATTACCGGTTAGTAAGTCGTTTCCCTGAAGATCTCTAACAAAACACGTAGATTTCCGAAATGCAACCTCCAAATCCGCATCACAGAATTGACCAACCGAGAAAAGATTGTGATTGAGACCTTCGACGTAGTAAACCCTTTTGATCGTGATATTTCCTTGAACCAAATCTCCATAACCAAGAATTGGAGCAAATTGATCATTGCCAAAACGAACGGTACCCAAGTATTTTTCAACAAAATTGCACAGCAGAGATAGATTGCCCGTCATGTGCTTTGTGCATCCAGAGTCAACAATGAATAGGATGAGTTGTACAATCTGCAAGAGAATTAGAGGACGATGGAATACATGACAAATTGGATCCTAAAGTGTTTGTGAGTTTTAAGACATTAGTTATCCTAGATACATTATCTATGGAAAAACTAACTTTCTTAGTCACACTTTCGTTCCTAACTTTAGGTACCCATTTCCTTTTTGTCTTAGGAACCCATGTATATGCTGATGGGCATTGTTGTGCTATCCACCATTTCCACGCCTTATTGTCTTCTTATAAAATCTTATAGTAACTCTTTGAATTTGTGATAGTGGATTTTGATGCAACAAAACTATTTTCTTATAGGGTGTTGCAACAGATTTGTTCGCTTGACTTTTGGGTTTTCTAGTACTAATAGGCACTCCATTAGGCTTCTTAGTTCTAGCATTCACGTCTTTCAAAAACTTAGAAACACAAGCATCATGATTCGCATTAAACACACATTTTCCACAAGTAGCACAAACAACATTAACATTCAAAGTTCTGGAATTTAAACGTATTACACGCAGTAATAGACTTTGTTTGATAGAAATACTAGAAATCCTAGGGTGTTCTTCTACTTTAGTCTTCTTAAACTTCACATGACTAGTGTTTGGCATGACCTTATCTTTCATTTGATTGCTCCTAGGTTGTGGTCTGCTAACATTAGTTTTGTGAGCTACTCCTGTAGACGTAGATACGCAAGGATTGGTATTCTTAGAAGTCTGATTCAACTGTGGTGCTCTAGTTTGTGTGGTACTACTTGCAATTCGATACATGCCTGGTTTAATCACATTTGTGTTTCTTACAATTGCGTTGCTGTTTGAGGACAAATTATGTGGTGTGACTGGTTTGATAAACCCTTCGTGCACTCATGAGTTTTTAAAACTGACTTTTTCTTTGCAAAATATTTTCCCTCAAGAGAGTCTGAAAAAGGAGCCGGTTTTCCTAAAACTGATGGTTTTGGAATCCTTTGAGCATTTGGTTGTCGAACAACAAATGGTTTATCAAGTTTAGTGTCCACATATTTTCCTTTGCATTTTTCAATGAGTTTCTTTAACTCATTATTGCAATGTTTTGTACTTGCTGTTGAGCTTTCAAATATCTTGCATTTCAAAATGTTGTTCACGGTTCTTTCGAAATTTCATTGACGCCTTGTTCTTTGCAAACTGTGTCATTTTTCAGTTGTTCTTGGACATTCTTGTTAAAGCGATTTCAAGAGAAATTGGAGTGTTTTTCTAACTTTAGCAGAAACTCCGTAAATGGCTCTGTGTATAATCTCTTTACTTACATAATTTCAGTTGTTCAGAAAAGCTTTGTGACCAAGACATTCACTTCCCTGACTTATGAAGAATATAAGCATTGCAATTCAGCGATCTCATCTAACACGCATATAGCAAATTGTAGGTCAGGTCTACTGGATGTGAGGTAAAGAAGGGTGCCAATCATGCCACGGTAGTGTGACGGATCAACGGATTTTCCTTTTGTATCCTCATCCAGTTTGGATTTTTCCACCATGGGAGTATCCATTGGGTCACAAGATTAAAAGCCATATTTCTTTAAAGATTCAAGGGCATATTTAGACTGGTTGAGAAAAATTCCTCTAGGACTTTGAGAAATTTGTAGTCCTAAGAAAAATGAGATTTTGCCCATCATTGACATCTTAAATTTTGAACACATGATTTTAGCAAATAGGTCACAAAGTTCAGGTGTGGATGCAGCAAAAATGATATCATCGACATAGATTTGTACCAGAAGTATTTCCTTGCCGTCCCTTCGAATGAACAGAGTAGGATCCACCGAGCCTTTGGAGAAGTCTTGGGATATCAGGAACGTAGACAACATATCATACCACGCGCGTGGTGCTTGTTTCAACCCATAAAGAGCTTTCTTTAGCTTGTACACGTGATTAGGGTTATCTATATCCACAAAACTGTCTGCCTGGCTAACATAAACATCTTCCCGCAGATCACCATTCAGAAACGCGGTCTTCACATCCATTTGGTAGACGACCATGTTCTTATGAGCAACATATGCGAGAAAAATCCTTATAGCCTCTAATCTTGCAACCGGAGCAAAAGACTCTTCAAAATCAATTCCCTCTTCTTGACGGTAACCACGAGCCACTAAGCGAGCTTTGTTCTTTAGAATACCTCCCAGTTCGTCTAGTTTCACTTTGTAAATCCACTTCAAAGTAATAACCATAACTTTATCTGGTTGGGGTACGAGCTCCCATACACTAAGACGTTTGAACTCATTAAGCTCTTCTTGCATTGATTCTATCTAGCAAGAGTGAGTCAATGCTTCTTTGAATGATTTGGGTTCAACAGAGGTGAGGAAAGCATCGTAGTAACAGAATAAAGCTTGCTCATGTAATTGTAGCCTTGCGGAAACTTGTCTTCCGAGTTTACCGATGATATTTTCAAGTGGGTGATCCTTTGTCCATTTGCTTGTGTGTTTAGATGGAGTGTGGGGTTGTATCACATTCGATGATGATCCTTGAGAAGTCGAGTCTTTAATAGGGGATTCATAAAGTGGATCATCATGAACAGTTGGTGATTCTTCAAAACCTTGAGAGATGATTGGAGAATGTTCTTGTTCTTGTGATGAGGGAATACTTGTTGATGGAGCATCCTGATCAATGGAAGTTAACACAAAAGAATCAGCTTGATCTTTAGCTTGTAGAGCAGCAGCTTCTTGAACTAGAGGATCAGTAATAGTTGGGGGATTAAAGTATTCATCGAACATTGGTTGAAATAACCTACTCTAATCATCTGTATATGGTGGAATACAATGTTGTTGAGAAACAGGGTTTGAAATGAGTCTTGTACTGGGTGTAGCAGGAGTCATACAATAATGCCCGGGTCCTGAATTGAATTGTTCAGAAGCCATAGTTGTTAGCTCATCGAACGTGACATGAATTGTTTTAGTAATTAACCGGGTTCTTTTATTGTAGATTCTGAACGCTTTCTTTGCGGGTGCGTAACCAACGAAAATCCCAATATCTGCTTTTGCATCAAACTTTCCCAAATCTGTATTGTCATTAGTGGGATAATAGAGTGCACCAAAGACATGAAGGAATGATAAGTCCGGTTTCTTGTCTTACATAAGCTCGTATGGAGTTTTGTTGTAGCGTTTACGAATTAATGAACGATTTTAGGTATAACAAGCTGTGTTGATTGCTTCGGCCCAGAGAAATAATAGAGCTTTAGAGAATATCAGCATTGTACGAGCAGCTTCTACAAGAGTTCAGTTTCGCCTTTCGACAACGCCGTTCTGCTAAGGAGTGCGGGCTACAGAAGTTTGATGTGAGATGCCAACATTGTCATAAAATTCATGAAGTGTCTGATTGACAAATTCGGTTCCATTATCTGTTCGAACATTCTGGACAGTGGCTTTCAAACGGACTTGTATGTTTTTGATACATTTGATGATGGCCGCAGGAGCTTCATCTTTTGTCTTCAAAAATCTGACCCAGGTAAATCTTGAGTAATCGTCGACTATCACTAAGATATACCTTTTACCGTTAATACTTGCTACACGCATCGGGCCACACAAATCCATATGCAAAAGATACAGTTTTTCATGGTTAGTGTCTTCAGCTTTAGGTTTATGAGAGGATTTCTTGCTTTTTCCTAAAGCACATGCTGAACACAAATGATCTTTCTGAAATTTAAGTCTAGGAAGTCCTCGTGCAAGACCGTCTTTAGCAAGCTTGTTCAAATCACCGAAGTTGAGATGTGATAATCGACGGTGCCATAACCAGCTCTTAGTCTTTGACGCTTTGGATAGAAGACAGATCAGAGTGGATTTCAGCATGTCATCAAGAGAAATTGTGTACGAATTTGTGTCTCTGGATCTGGAAAATAGATCAACACCATCTAAGTTACGAACAAAGCAAGTGTTTTTCTGAAATGCAACTTCAAGATCCGCATCACAAAATTGTCCAACAGAAAACAAATTATGTCCAAGCCCCTCTACATAGTATACCCGTGAGATAACAACGTTTCTCAGCTGATAGTCACCATACCCCATAATCCTTGCAATCTGGTCATTCCCAAATCTAACAGTACCTAGAAATTTACTGACAAAGTTCATGAGCTGAGAGCGATTCCTTGTCATGTGTTTTGAACATCCGGAGTCTAGATACCAAAGTACTATCTGGACAACCTGTCATGACAAGAGAAGAACACGATGGAATATTTGTAGCATTGGATCCCCAAGTATGATTGGGTTCTGAATAGTTAGCATTCTTAGATTCTACTATCTTACCTATTTTACTTGAACCTAAAATTTTTAAACTTTTGGGTTTCCTGCTATACACTTTTAACTTAGGTTTTGGTATTTCAACTGAGTGGGTAGTGGTTTGCTTAGGAGGCACTACGTTAGTGGAAGTGAACCTAGTTAAAGGGCACGAATTACCAACTATAGTGAAAGTTCTACCTGTTGGTTTCCACTTATATCCTACATCAGTGAATACATGACCCGTAGGTTTCCAAACATTTTTTGTTTTATGTTTCTTAGCGGATTTAGCACGGTTATTCCTATTTTTCACAAAATCAAGTAGGCATTTATCATGAACACCATCAAACATAGATTTGTTACAAGTAACACACAAAACAGCAGAATTCACATTACATGAATGCTTAACAGCAGCATCACAAATAGGTTCAACAACATGATTCTTTTTATTAACTTTCCTAGGTTGGGCTTCTACTTTATTCTTCATGTTCCTACTTGGTTTTTGCGAGATCCTATCATTCTTTTTATTGCCTCGAGGCTTTGATCCGCAATTACTAGTAGAACACTTCACTCCTGTAGAAGACAACACAAGTGTGTTAGAATCTGAAGTTTTTGATGACTCTACCTGTTTAGTGTCGTTTGAGGAAGTGAGTGGTTCGGCAAACCTAACTTTCTTGACTTTGTTTAAGGGAGTGACAGTAACCTTTTTGGCACTAGGTTTAATCACATTAGGGCATGTATTGTGAACATAGATTAGTAACTCTTGAATTCTCGTGGCATGCTTACAGGCAAAGTCTAATTCAGAATCTAAAGGTTGTTTCTCTTTAGCTTGTTCGACTATTTCCCGAAGTATATTAGCATGTTCTTGAGTTGTTCTAAGGTAGTCTATGTGAGCATCCCTATTTCACAATAACTTAGGAGCCAAAGGTTCTAAATCAAGCTTAAATATTCCTGGAGCAATAGTAGTGGCAGAAGGTATTTGTGAATCATTTGCAACAGTTTCTTTTCCTTTAAATTTTTGTAAATTGTTTTTCAATGATGTTATCACAAAAACATTGTCTTGAATTTGAGCTTTTAAATCCTCTATTTCTGCAGATTTTAAGTTCAGTTGATCAATTAAAGAGTCACTCTGTTCTTTGTTTCAAACACGTGTCTTTTTGATTGAGTCAAACTGATCTTTAAAAACTTGTTTTACATGATTAATTTCTTTACAAAGATGCTCGTTTTTAGAAATTAAATGTGCCATACTATTCTCCAGTTCCACATTTTTGGTCGCTAATTCACACAAATCAGTATTAACATTTTCATCCTTGGACGTTTCACACATTGATTTGATTATATCCTTCAACTTACAAATGGTCATGTCTTTGTCTTGTAGCCGAGCTTTCAAATCATTCATATCAAAATATTCTAGAATTTCCAAAGCGTTCTGATTAATGCAAGGTTTATCTTTTTGAAAAAGTTCTTGTTTTAATTGATTTGATACTTCTAGAGAAATACAATGTTTTTCAAGTTGAGAATTATTTTTCAAAAGATTATTATACGCTTGTTTTGATTTGGAAAGCTCAGCATCAAGAAGCAAGCACTTATCACAAGATTCACATAATTCCATATTCACATAATCATTATTCACAGACATAGAATTCAACACAGTTATGATAACATCTTGAGACATGATTTTGTGTAAGAGTCGATCATTTTCTAAAAGAAGTTCTTTCTTAGCAATTTCCACACATTGTTTATCAACTGAAGACTGTTGAACAACCACTTCCATTTGTTCAAAAACTGTTTGTACTTCCTTTATTTCATTTAGAAGATCTTTATTAAACATATTGAAGATGTCTTTTAAAGATTTTAAAAATGGAATAATTTCCTTGTTAAAAACAGCTTTTGTATGTTCAAATCCCCATTCACCTTCTTCACTAATAGAGGGTGTAGTCCTTTTCTTTACCACAGAGTCAAACTGGGCGAGGTGGAATTTAAGCTTTTTAAGGCTTACATTTACTAAACTCACCTTAGGTAGTTCACTGGGAACATCCACTATGACAGGTGGTGAATAAGAAGGTTTAATGGTTGGATTGAGTATATGAAACCAAAAAGCTTGTTCAGCTGATAATTCTTGTTGTGGAGTAAAACGTGTTTTAAAATCCTTAGAGAGTCTATTTAATTCTTCATAATCAATGGGTTTATGAGAAATTTTCTTTTCAACAACTTCTGGTTTTTTGCTTTTTTAGACATTTTTGATCGACTCTCTTCTTCCAAAATCAATGTTTCTTCATCATCAATCACAGGCATAGCATCATGAGTATTAGAGATAACAACACCATCATACAAGTTTGGTTTCATCCGCTGAGCTTTCTTGAGATAATACGGATTTTGATAACCTAGAGCTTGTTTGTGTATATTATCATAAAACACTTGAGGCTTAGTTAACATGTGCACTGTTTGAGCAGATTGACCCACTTTGTAAACGATGTTATCAAGTTCCTTTATCTTCTTTTCCAAATCAATTTCTTTTTCTTGATATTTATTTTCCTTTTCTTTGGATTTGTTTTGAAAAACATTGAATGTTTCCAATAAACATTCCTTTTCTTTGATTTGTTTTGAAAGATTTTGTTCAAGTGAGTCAACTTGTTCTTTGAGTGCAAGTTTTTCTCGAATCATATCATCCATTTGAGAATCAATCATTTTTTCATGACTACTTAAATCAATATTAAGACGTTGTTCAAAACTTTTAACTCTTTCCTTATATCTCTCAAGCTTAGCGGTTAAGGATTCATTACACTGTTCCTTATTGGTCTTTTCCCAGTTATGTTCATGATTAACTGTTTGTTCAAACAATTGTTCAATCACAGATAAAGTTATTGAATCTTGTTATGCCTGCAAATTGGTATCTTGAATAATTGCCTGTTGTGTTTCTTGCAAATATTGAGAATATGGAATGATATTGCTATCACTATGTATCTCATTATCTAAAAATCCATATCAGGTGATTGTTCAAAATCATGCATTGCATGCACACTTTGATCCTTTATATCATTATGATATTGTTCAGGATTAAGCACCTCAGAAATAACGTTTGAACCATAGCTGGAAATGTTGGCCATAAGAACCGCTTGTGCAGTTGCTAGATCATCACAGTCAGAATAATAAGTGTCGAGATCCTTAGTTTGAAAAGCAGCATTGTAAGGGATGATGGTGGAAGCTTGAATTGCTTGACTTGCTGGAACACCCAGATCTGCAAGAAATGCAAGTTGCTCTTCATCTAATATCTGTCCTGCATCTTGAACTTCTGCTAACATTGCTTTCTCCTTGTACCATGCAGCATTCCTTTGTCGTTTTGGCTTGGTGCACTGTTGAGCCATATGTCCTTCTCCTTTACAGTTGTAACATGTAACAATCCTCTGTTTTCCTGAGTTACTCCCACTTGCTGCTGAAGTGAAGGTTCTTGTCGTACCCGCAGCATAAGAAGTTTGTCTCCCCTAAATTTGTTGCACGGTTACTCTTCCATCATTGATGGTGGCTTGTTATTTTGGGTTTAACGAGTTTCTCAGCTGGTTGTTTATGGTAGGAAAGCGGGAAGTGACTACAGCAGACAAGAGTGACATCACATGGTTGATAGCATCAATTGGATCATCACCTCGTTTAAAAACAGGAATAGTTAGACCGGAGTCTAATTGAGAAAAATTAGATTGTTGATTGACTGTGGGAGAGTATTCACTTTGAGGAATGGATGCTGGTGGAGAATAAACATTGTGGTGAACTGCGGTTTGATGATTGATTGGTGGATAAGTAATTGTTTGAGATGTTGGTGATTGATTGATTGAGTATTGTTGTGATGCATACTGTGAATGTTGATATGGTGAAGCAAATTGTTGATGTTGTGAATTCTGATAAGAGTGCTGATGAGATTGATAAGGAGACTGTGTCATTTGGTGAGATGCAACTAAAGCAAGAGGATCAGAGTTGCGTTCATTTATCAATCGAACTTCATTTGCATGTCGTTCATGTTGTTCCAAGTGAGCATGAATCTGATCGATATTAGTAGTATGCAAGTCTTTGACCAATTTAACATCAGTGATGAATTTACTCCATTCAGCAGGTAGAGTGTTGAGAAACTTGGTATTGACTTGAAACTGCTCCAGTGGCATATTGTATATATTCATATCATTGAGTAGCAATGTGAATCTCAAGTAATACTCGTGCAACGACTCTCCTTTCTTGTATGTAAACTTATCAAATTCATCGTACAACTTGCACTCTCGTTCTTGCTTTGTTAACGACGTTCCTTGCATGAGCATTTTGATTTTCTCCCATAGATCCTTGGCTACACAATGTTGACTAACAAGAGCATAAATTTTAGTTGGAAGGCCTTGTAGGATGATGTTGATTGCTTTGATGTCACAGTCAGCTTGAATGGTTTCTGCGGGAGTTAATTCAGTATAATCCTTTGGTCTGGTTACATCATCCACTGTGACTGTTGCCAAACAAGTGGACCTTTTTCAACAGAAGCAAGAATCACTCTATCATGAGGTCTATTCAACATATAAAGTTCCATTCTACTTTTCCACGAGTCATACAGGTGTTTCTCAAGCATCGGTGGTTTGTTGTCTCCACCCGAGAGAAGTGACTTATCGGCAAGAGTTGTCATTGATAACGTGGTATCAAAAAGATTACTGATTGATCGATCGGTGGTAGAAAGAAATTATGTTTGATTATGTGGTTGTTGAGTCTTGAAATAATTCTTGAAACTACACGGGATTTTACAATTCTTGACAAAATCAGGAAACAAGTTAATGTTTCACGGGATTTTACAAGTCAAAGAAATAACCGTATAATTTAGAAATTTGAGTTGATAGGTTTTTATTGGAAAATAACTAGTTTGGTTCTCAATTAAAATGATTAGATCGGTTCCAAGTAACAATGACTAGTTCGGTTCTCAAGTGACAATGACTAGTTCGGTTCTCAAGTGACAATGACTAGTTCGGTTCCAAGTAACAATGACTAGTTCGGTTCTCAAGTGACAATGACTAGATCGGTTCTCAAGTGAAAATGACTAGATCGGTTCTCAAGTGAAAATGATTAGTTCGGTTCCAAGAGAAAATGACTAGTTCGGTTCCAAGAGAAAATGACTAGTTCAGTTCCAAGAGAAAACAACTAGTTCGGTTCCAAGAGAAAATTATTAGTTCGGTTCCAAGAGAAACTGACTAGTTTGGTTCCAAGAGAAAATGACTAGTTCGGTTCTAAGAGAAAATGACTAGTTCGGTTCTCAAGTGACAATGACTAGATCGGTTCTCAAGTGAAAATGATTAGTTCGGTTCCAAGAGAAAATGACTAGTTCGGTTCCAAGAGAAAATGACTAGTTCGGTTCCAAGAGAAAACACCTAGATCGTTTTCCAACAGAAAAACAGATCGGTTTAAAAAACTATGAATGAAAACCAAAATTTTCAAAACATAAAACGACACATTTTTTGATTTGGCGGTTTAGTATGCAAAACAATCTTGTACAACTAGTGTTACTAACCTTATAGGAACAAGAAAAATGAAAACTTTAAGGTTTTTAAGCCGAAAATTTTAAAATCAAGATTTTGTTCTTTGTAAAGGTTTTGAACACAAAAGTAACAAAAAATGATGTTTTTCTTGATTCAAAGCATGTACACCTATATCATAAAGATACTAGATCATATTTACCAAAGTAAATGATCCTTTAGTGTATATTAAAGCTTCCAAAACAAAGAAAAAACAAGAAATAAAGGATGATTTTTGCAAGAAAACAAACACGAATCAAAAAACAAACACAAGAACTAAACACACCACTCCATGGCTCTTGATACCAATTGTAGGATACTAGTAATCTTTGTTTATGCAAGAACTAGAGAGAGAGTATGGGTTGGATGAACTTAGAGAGAGAAACTGAAAGAAAATGGAAACTTGTATATTATGAGTGTGTGAGAAAAATGAACTACCAACACCCTCTCTACACTTGGAGAGGGTATTTATACATCATAGTGGCTGGCCATGGGCCTTGATGGGCTTTCCATGGGCCTTGGGCTATATTAGCTTATTACAGGCTTAGATTATTACAACTTAGAAGTGACCGATACTTTTCTTGTTTCTAACAATAGAGGACCTCGCCCTCTATGACAACGAAAGTTGGAATGACCCAAGAGACTTTGCTAAACCGGTCAAGGCAATATCTTTGCCTTAAGATGTCCCGAGTATAACCGACCGTCGTCTCATTGAGCTAAAAAAATCAAGTCCAATGCTTGATTGAAGCTCATCTTGCTCCGAAACCATTTGTTCAAGTGCACAAAATCGCTTCTTCATGTAAGATTTTTGGTGGTCCCCACGACCCTCAATATTGCATGGAAAATCCTGAGCAAACTTTTGTTGACTATGCATCTTCGCGTACCGACAAAGCGGGAGGTAAGTGGTTCACTTTCAAAACCAAGCAAAACACCCTTGGTGACACCTATAAACCATCATGGAAAAGTCACTCAAACCTTAGGTAGAGGCAACCTCAAAATTCTCAAAACAATTTTTCAAACCCACCTAATCGTTTTCAAACAAACGGTTCATTTTCAAACCGTACCTTTAACAACAATCCTCAAAATTTTAATAATCAATCAAATATCAAAGGATTGGTGTCTAACTTTATGGGATCTCAAGATGCTAGGTTATTGATGCAATTTTCTATTAAAGAAATTATTTAACAAGTTTTAAATTTATAAAAATCGTTCACCGATGTCTACAGGCACTAACGGGCAGAGAACCCGGTTGTGTGTAATGTAGGATTGGTAAAATCTGAGGTCGTTACAAGAGCTAAGTTAGATTAGTTATAATTTGAAATGTGACGGGTTTAAAAATGGTTTGAATAGTTTTGAGAATTAAGACATGAAATAAAATGCGTAAAGGTAAATTAAGAAGAAGACTATAAGGAGAAAAGCATGCTAACCTAGTTATTTTATTACTACAGTTTATGTCATGTTTCCTAGTGCAAAGTATAAGTATCGTTTCATTAGTGTTCAAATATCAACAGATCTAAATTGACGTTCGTGGTCTGTCCTATTCTTCCAAGGATCCCAATTTCTCGAGAGCCTTGACGTTAAGGTATCCTAGTCATAGCTATTAAGTACCAACCATCCAAAAGACTTATCTATAACCTAAATAGATTATTAATCCTCTTTGAAAGAGTTCCTGCACTTTTTAAAGTATTTAGAGTAATTAAGGCGGTAATCGGATTGATTCCTACACTAGAGATAGATGCCAACTTATCCTTAGTACCTTGCTAGTCCTAAGTTTAGCAGTTCGCTTAATAAAATAACTAACATGATCAAAACTACCTTGCAATATTACAAAAATGCAAGGATCTATGACAAGCTATAAGGATATCTAACAAAATGATAACCAAACAGGAAACATTAATCATAAGAATAGTAACTACATAACTAGGCCAGCACTAGAAGTGCTTAGCCACTCATGGTAACAAAACAGTAAGAAATAATAGAGGAATATATTGATCGAAAGCTCATAATTCTTACATTACTCATTTATGAATGATTAAATACAAACGTAGATAAAGTGATTTCTCCCTAGAACTTCAGATGGATTTCTTTGAACTATGGAAGCTTGGTTCGCCCCTTGATGCTGTGGTAGAAGGGTTGATGTCGAATAAACAGAATGAGGGCTCTATATATAATATTCAAACTTGTTACGACGTAAACCTTGTGTATGGTTACGCCGTAATCATGCTGATATAGGCTTCCTTTTCGTAGGCTTAAAATGGTTACGGCGTAACTCTAACGTACATGTTACGCCGTAATGCTGACTAGGATATGTCATCAATCTTCATACGTTGCAGGTAACGACGTAAGAGATACTAATCAATTACGCCGTAATCGTTGTGATGACAATTGTTGCCTTAATTGGGTTACGGCGTAACTTTTGCGGGGTGGTTACGTCGTAAATCCTGCGGGGTGGTTAGGCCATAAGAAGTCTTGAAAATCTAACTTTTGCTTGTTTTTGTGTCTAAAGCTCGTGTTTCTTGCTCAAATGCTCGATTTCTTCCTGTAAATAATAAATAAGTGATTAAATATCATTTTCAGACATTTATGAGATATTTACAAGCATTTTGATAGGGAATTTGATGCCAAAAAGTATTAAATATTTAAGGTTATCAAATATCCTCCTACTTGACTTCTACTTGCCCTCGAGTAGACCTGTTAGAATAATTTATAAAAAGATTTCCACAATTTAACTTGAAGAAATGAATTTATAATTTACTTATGCTAGAAAACATCAAAGCCGAACACCTTACGAAAAGGGAATCAAAATCACTCAACTCTCAAACTAGTCTAGGTGTTTCATTTTTGGGGTGATCGCTCAACTGCACAGTCATAGCATGTATTATATCATAAGCTTGGAAAGTACACAAATATACACTAGTTAGAGTTAGGGTCTTAATGGATCTTAAAGGCAACATGAGTGACACACACAGGTTTGAACAGGTGATTGACACTTTTCGATAACACCGATCCAGAAAAGACGACAAAACCACACACGCTTGTCCAAATCCATAGAGAAGACACATGTGATTGCTCCTTCCTTAACTCAAGCAGGCTAAAGGCAATAATCATAAAAGGTTAGGATAGACATGGATATATAATTTTTGTTAAATAAAAACACAAAACAAATAGTCGTATATAATCTAAAGTTGTCATAACTGGCTACTATCCATCCATAATTCAAGTGTCAAAGCGCAAAAATCTGATCTTTATATCAATAATGGGCTAGTGGTATATGTAGTGATGTAATTCTTATTTTTCATTGATTAAGCAGATCTCACTTGCCCATCCTTTAAAATCAACAGATGGCTTATAGTTGCACCATCTTCATAACTTGTTGGTTTTATAACACGTAACCAACTTATAACAATAAGAGTTTATTCATACATTTTTTTCATAATACTCCTGTAGCATACAACATAAACATCCCCCCACTTGAGATGAACAATATCGAAAGTGATGATACAGGGGGGTGTCTTCATAGATCAATAAGGATAAGTCTTCCACGAACGTCTAAAATTTCTGAACCCATTCACCTGTACCATGGACTTAAGTAGCCAGAGATTTCAACACAAAGAAAATAGAGACTACAAGGTAGGCTAAGGCAAAATGGTGTAACGAAACATATGATATTGGGATAAAACAAGAGATTAGCTTAACACTGTGATCTAGGGGTATCTTGCACTAAAATTAAGTGTAACAAAAGGGTTTTTATCACGGGGGTCAACAAGTCAGTGTAACAAGTCAATAAACGCACATAATATAACACATATGGGCTATTGGGTTAAATCCTAAATGTTGCTTTCTTGAACCATCTATTCCTGTTAATCAATTAGGTATTGAAATGATGTACATGCCAAGTTCTAAAGTCTACAATACTACTGGCACACTCATAATTTTGGTGGATTTTTGTATAATGGATGAAAATGGAATCATTAGGCTCAACCTCACCAATAGAAATAAAGGGCAAATATGCATTCGGCTGTCCCTATTGTACAATAAAGGAAATGAAAAATCAAAAATAAGAGTAGAATTAAAACAAGAGACTCCCCTAAGCATTGCTCTAAATTTCAAATGATGGCGGTAAGGGATGAATTCTCGTCAAGCGCCTCCCGAGTAACCTCATTTCCCCTGAAATCACTAAACAAACCTAAATGCATTAAACGTTCAAAATGAAATATACAAGAAAACTAACTCACTTTCGTAGGAATCATGGTTGCATTTAGCATATGCAACAAGCCTTTTAAACCACTTGGTGGCCCAAGTGGACGAGTGAAGTCTCGTAAGGGTTTCTAAAGAACACGCCTACAAAGTTCATTTAAAATACACACAATTTTGTAAATGTTAAAAACTTATTTTAAAGTTTTACAGGAAGAGGTTACGGTGTAACTTTACAGGAAGAGGTTACGGCATAGCCTAGAGAGTTAAGTCGTACCATGCGGTTTGTAATTAAAATTGTTGAAAACATATGTTACGGGATTGTAAAAAAAAGTCATGGAAATGTTACGCCATGGTTCTAAATGCAATGATTACGACATAACTGCGATGGTTACACCGTAAATGCTACCAGTAGCAACATTTTAACCACATGATTATAAGTCGAGATGACATCAAATTCAACTTATTTGTAGTTAAGATCTTGTAAAAACAAGTAAAAAACAAACAAACCTACTAATATGCAAAAATAAAACATAAAAAGACAGGCATGGGGTGCCTCCCACAAAGCGCTTGTTTTTGTTTGAGTCACGAGCTTGACTCCACTCTTATTTGCCAAGTAACAAGGTGTTCTTCCCCTCACTCAAAATCAAGCGTGAGTAGAGTAGCAGTGAACACCATGAGGGTGTAAATTTGATACTGGGTAGGAAAATGATCAATTAGAACCAAACCGCTGAAGAGATTTCATTTCCATTTTTGTCATACCGGTTTTGTGCGATGGTTGGCTTACTTGGTGTAGTAACTTTCGAATGAAGGTCTCAAAATCATATGTCGTTATTATATCTAAGAGCTCTTTTATGTTATTAACAGGGTTACCATATGCCTTTTTGGTA
The DNA here is from genome assembly GCA_026074375.1 of Tanacetum coccineum. NCBI lineage: Eukaryota > Viridiplantae > Streptophyta > Magnoliopsida > Asterales > Asteraceae > Tanacetum > Tanacetum coccineum. Next base: position 47,760 of record BQNB010033825.1, read on the forward strand.
TCCCTGGTAATATCAGAAAACTCCTCCTCGAACTCGTTCAAATGCTTGTCCAAAATAGGACTCGTAGCCGATGCTACATTATCGGGTGGTTTGATGTGGGCAGTCTGAGGGGTTAAAGGTTGCATTACGCTATCTTGTAAGGGAATATCATTATCTTGTTCATCTTCCCTTACAACAATTGCTTTATCACAAAATAAGCTTAATCGCATATATGGTTGCACCACTGGTTCAAGGTTGGGTAAAGTGTGTATGGTAGGAGTGAGAATTCACCTAAGCCTTTCTACATCCTTGACTGTAATAGCATGACCATTATCCATCTGAGTTTTCAATTTATGAGTCATTCTAGGAATTCCAATCTTACAAACAGCTTCGCGAATTTTGTAAAGATTACCCTTCGAACATCCTGGGAATGGCATAGGCTATACATAAGGGTGTTCAATAGGTAAGTCACGAGGAACTGACTCCCACATGTCATTCTTACCCATTTTCATTTTGCATTGACTCTTTCACTTGTATTAGTGAGGACCGTTTAGGTTCATTGATCAACTTTTTCTTGCAAGTTCTTTGTAGTAGTTTTAAGTGCCCTTATGTTTGAGTCTGTGTTTTTTAGTTATTAATCCATTCATCATCCGCGGCCTGTTTTTTAATTGATTCTTCACAGAATTTGATGATGGCTTCCTCCAAGGATCTTATATACTTGTTATGCTCAACTGTCTTATCCTCTTTTGTGAGAGGACACTCATTGGTTGGATGTGCCCTTTCACAAATCTTGCGACTTACTTGAATAGCATGGATATTTTCTTTGAGTTTCTTTGTATCAACGTTATCCGAGTTATCGTTGATGCTTTCCCTAGTGGTTGCTTCATTATACCAATTATGTGAATGGTTTGTCATGACTTGTATTAATTTAAGGGCTTGAGCTGGTGACATCAGAGGAATGAACCCTTTAGAGTCGAGCCTTATACGGGTAGGGATGTCTAATCTTGTGTAGAAAATCTGAACTTCCTGATGATTGTTCAGATCATGTTGCGGACACCTAAATAGTAGATCATTGTACCTTTCCCATGCATGATACAATGTCTCGTCCATCTCTTGATTGAAATTGCGGAATTTTTCTAATTTTATGGCAGATTTAAAAGGCGAAAAATATCGCCTCATGAATACTTTCTCAAGAAAATCCCATGTAGTGACTAATCCTGCAAAAAGCCTGTTTTCCATCTCAAGGCAGGCCCCGAGAGTCTAATAGGAAACACTCTAAGCATAACGGCATCGTGAGTGACGCCAAGGAAGTGTAAAAGATCTATGATCTCTAATACCCTTCTCACATGTTCATGGGCATCTTCATCATCAATACCTTTGAAAAGTTTGCGTCTTAATTCCCTCATAAAGTTGCCATTGATCTCGAATTTGACGTCACCATCGATCTTAGGTTTTACTATGCTTGGTTTATTGTTATCTTGAATCAAGGCCAGGTGTTGCTCCATAGTGAGCGTGCTAATATCAACATCATCTCCCATATCTGAAAATTAACAAGAAAACCAGTAGAATATACTCAAAATGGAAAACTAAATTAACAAGAAAAGAACATGCTGAAATAAAAATAAAATATATACAAAATTTTCAAATTACAACTAATGTTAGCTCCCTGGCAGCGGCGCCAAAAAAGTGATGCGTATTTTCTTTTAAACAAATTATGTAACAAGTTTTAAATTTATAAAACTCGTTCACCGATTTCTACACGCACTAACGGGCAAAGAACCCGGTCATGTGTAATGTAGGATTGGTAAATCAGTGGTCGTCCCAAGAGCTAAGTTTAGATTAGTTATAATTTGAAATATCACAGGTTTAAAAATGGTTTGAATAGTTTCGAGAATTAAGACAGGAAACAAATTTGTCGGATGCATAACTTAATCCCAGATCTAAATTACATTATGCATCCGACTCCCAGATCTAAATTACATTATGACGACTAACAAATTTGTTAGTCGTCAAAATGAATTTTGCGAATATTATTACCGTACGCCTGAAAGTTATGATCTAACTTAATGTAATTTTGTAACACTTTTATGATTGAAAAATAAGTGAAAATTACTTAATAAAGGTTGTAATATTTAATTTCGAACTTTATGTTTACATATTTGTTTATTTTTATACATGTTGTTGGACAAGTATTTTTTTTATTTAAGTAATTATTAAAAATGTTAGTTGAAAAATAAATTTACTAATAATTAGTATAATACAAAAATAAAAGTCAAAATATTGTAATGATTAGAACATTAATTAATGTGTTTTTAATAAAATAGTGAAAAATGGTGTCCATTTAGAATGACCCTAAATAATGTGTTGAAAATTTGATGCGTCGATTTAGAGAAACTGATAATCTATCAGCTGTTAGGCTATCGGTAGTGGAGTCGTGAGGACTCACCGGTTTCAGTGCAAAGCCAAAAACCCCTCACAAAGGTGACCCAAGCATTTTTCGGTTTCAGTGCAAGTTAAAATTATTTATTTAATTTGTGAGTGTGTGTTGGTATTTTGTGAGATATATTTATATAAAGTTAGTATTTAATTGAAAGATTTGACTCGTGATAATGATGTGACTGATAAGGGTGAAGTGTGAGTGAGAATGAGAAAGAGAAAATTAAAGGGCCATTTAGTTGCCGAAAAATATCTCATTTTTTCAGGAAAATTTTCATGTGAAAAGGAAAATATTGAAAATCCGTTTAGTCGCATTTTTTTCTAATATTTAAAAAAAACCAAAATTCTCATTTTCTAATTTTATATAAAAATATAAAAAATCACATTTTACTATTCTCCATTTCTTTTCATTTTTTGAAAAGAAAAACTACAACTCCCATCTAAACATGTTTTTAAAATTCTCAAACTCTTCTCTAGAGAGAAAAACTATTCACTTCTCTAGGAATTTAAAAATAGAAAAACATAAAAAAATTTCTACAACTAAACACCACTTAATGTGTCCCATAAGTGTCCTATTAGGGTTAAGCATCAGGTCAAAACCGAACCAAGCCGAGCAAAATCAAAACCGAACCGAATAGATATTTTATGCGTATTTTTCTTGATTTTAACTTAAACCGAATCGAAACGGAACCAAACCGAGCAAAACTGAAACCGAAAACCATAAATATACAAAACCAAAAACCGAACCGAAAATAATTGGTTCGATTTCGGTCGGTTCCGCTCGACTCGGTTTATCGATTTGGTTCGATTTTCGGTTGGTTTTGCTCTGTATAACCAAACACGTGATACAAAAATATGAACCTATAACTACGACGTGGCCCATTAATTAAACAACAACATCATCGTATCATCAATCAAAACAAAATTTTCCCCAATTCATCTGATACATGATCTTCATCTCCATTAATACAATCATCAAACCCTAATTATCATCATCATCAAGTAATCATCCTATCACAGATCTTATTTTAAACATCATACATCTCTACGATCTCTCATAAATTAGCATCAATTTGTTGTTATGTATTAATCTCAGTTTTGATCTGTTTTACTATCCCCATAATTTAATATAATTACCTTTAGATCTTACTCATTTTTGAAGTTTTCTTATTTGGTTTTACTTAGTTTAGACTTTAGATCTTTATTATAGACTAGTTTTCGCGCATTTTTTGTTTTTATTTGTTGATCAGGGATCCGGTGAGAAGAAAACTTAAAATGAGAGATGCGTCGACTTGAATTAGATGCATCCCAATTAGTTTTGAAGGTGAAAATGATGCAAAGTGGTACTAACAACACATTTGAACACGAAAAATTACTTTGGATTCGCCTAACTTGATGAAATGCATATGCTAGAAAATATATTAGGATGCGTCTGAATCTAAATGTGTGGTTATAGTTATTTCTCGGAGGTGTTTGTTTTGGTTTATATAGCCGGTTTATGTCTTATTAGCTCACTTTATGTGGCTTATTTTGAAACTTTTCGGCTTATATAAGTTCATTATAACATAATAAACTTATAAGGCAAAAGTTTCAAAATTAGACACAAAAAGTGATCTTATGAAACATAAGCCCAAAGCCAAATAAGCCATAACCACTCAAGGGTGGACTAGTGGCAAAAAGGCTTGTGGCTATCATTCTAAAATGTGTGAGGTCTCACGTTCAATTCCTGCTACGTGCAAACAACCTTGAAGTGGCCACGCCAACCTCCTTAAAAGGGAGGGCTTTACCTGGTTTGAGTCTGTGTGGTGGTCGGTTCAAATCCCGTGGATTAGTCGGCCGTTAAAAACCATGGT
>BQNB010033826.1:0-33800 GCA_026074375.1 Tanacetum coccineum
CATTTTAAAGGTTTGCTATAGTTTTAATAAGTCTAAAGGTCCTCAATAAGCTCAGTGGGGCCTAATAAGCTGTAAATAAGCTCGGGGAGCTTATTGTAGCTTATTTTGAGCTTATTGGGCTTTGATAGTTCATTTCCAATTTATATTAAGCCCAAATAATCTGTTTTCTTTTTCAGCTTATTCAAAATATGCTAATAAGCTAATAAGCACTCTTATTGGGCCGGCTTAGGCCTGTTATGGCCCGATAAGGGTTGCAAGGGTTCGGGCTTAATTCTTTCTGGTCCGTTAGCTTGTCTAGGCTTATTATAATACCTATAAGCTGTCTAAGCTCACAAATAAGCCGCCAAAGCTTATTTGTGGCTTATAGGCCCTTGTTAGTCATGGTAATGGGCCGTTAAGCCCATTTAGGTCTCTTAATAAGCCCGAGTGAGCTTATTAATAAGCTGTGGGCCCGCCTAGATGACTTATTGGGCCCGTTTGGATTTAAATGGCCCGTCTCGGCCCGTTAAGGTTTTCCTTTGCATCTCGTGTGTCCTAAATGAGTTTAAAACTCCACAAGCTATTGGGCCTGTTGGGCCCCAATGGTGGGCTGTTAAGCCCAAAGCGACCCGAAAGTGGTTCTTTGGTTTACTAGTTTGGTTCTAGTGTTTTGATCCTTTCGTTAAGCACTCGTTTGGATTTATTAATCGTGTTTCCACACATGCATTCATTCTATAGGCTCATGTATTCCTTCCCAAGTCGTATCATTATGTTTCTAGTAAATGTTTACGTGTAGAACTTGCGTGACCAAGTAAAACGAACCCATGATCACTATGATCCTTATTTGTGTATTTAAATGAGTGTTTAAAACTTAACTCGACATTTCACCACGTTTTATACATGTTTGCACCACACAAGGCCTCATATACTTAACATACGTGTGTAAACCATGCATGGGTCGAACCATGCATGTTTGTGCCCACGTTAACTTTGTTATACACAAGGTAACGTGCCCCTTTCCAACTAGACATGCTAAAGCGACTAGAATATAGATAGATAGGGGTTTAGTTCGAGACTTACAATAGTCCTAGAGTCTTGATGGCGGGTTTAGATGTAAACCCGACTCGTATACACCCAAACGTGTATTTCTTAAGCTTCAAAGCTTGGCATACCCAATCCTTAGCTCGTATACAACTCTTAACACCCTTATGTTCGATCTTAAAGGCTTCTTCGTGTTCTTAGAAGGAATGTGGGTCGAGTTTGGTTTGGTTTTTGCAAATGCCGAATGGCAAAGGAAATAAATGGGCAATGGTTACCCTTGAGAGAGTTCAAGTGTTTAAGAAAGTGTCTAGTGAATTAGTGAGTGATATTTATAGACAAATGAAGCTAGTTAGGTTCCTTAGTTCTAACCAAGCCAATGTCGAGCCCTAGATTAGTGGTTTAGGGGTTTTCTAGTTAGCCACACATGGTTTTATGCTAAACCACTCAAGTACCACTCTTAATGACCAAATATTTGTACAAGATTTAGTTTGATACTTGTAATTCTTATGGTTTTGTGTGTTTGATGCTCTCTAGCCGCGGCCTAAGGGTAAAGAGAAAGAAATGGTTATTAACCATTGGTTACTTGGCTAATAAGAGACATTAAGTACTATCCTTAATTAGTTTGAGGATGTACTAGTACTTTAGGATTATTTAGAAGATTTGATTTAGCTAGTATACACCAAGGACGATTTATGTGGGCTTTTTCTTGTACCCACATTCGGCTATTTTGTGTTATTAACACAAGATTTGGTCAAGTTTTGTGTTTAGGCATTTAAATTGGGTATTGGTTTGAGTCTAGGTAATTCTAGGTATTTTCGGGGTGCGTCCAAATGTATTTTATTGCGATACGTAACCCTTTTACGTGACCAATAAAAATAAAATACGCAAAGTACATAATTATCTTCTTAATAATTATTTCTTACTTGGTTGATGTAAACCTTAATTTATTTGATGACCGTTTATATTAGGTGGTTATTTCTAGTCTACGCGATTTATCTCAAAAGTAAAATTAAAAGTAAACGCGTATCGGACTAAAATGAATAGTGACTAATAATAGGAGTCGTAAAATGACCTGAAATTGAGAAATGTTACATACATCGTCATGCATCTCGTGTACTTCATGATGTTCACAAACGGCATCCTGATACTTATCATTATTGTGTACCTCAGATAGAATGTCTGAATCATAAGACGGACCGACTTCATCATAAACAGGATCTGCGGATGATAGATTTGCCATGAACATAGTCTGTGCAGTAGGAGCCTCATCAACATCAGAATCAGAAGCATCACAGTCATCAACTTGAAACACATTATCCACATTGAGTGCTAAGTTCTGGACTAGTTGCTCATCTATATCTTCATCAACAGCATTGCCTTATCCACCTGCAATAAATAGCAACTGCTCTTTACCCAATGCCACCCCATTCTCCTGAGCTTGCATCAGCAACATCTTGTCTTTGAAGTATTCTGAGTTCTGTGGTCGCTTGGGCTGAGTGCAGTTCCTTGCTATGTGGCCTATACCGTTGCAGTTGTAGCACTTAATCTGCCTTGCTTGACCTGGATTTGCATTCCCAACTCTGTTCTGAGCTCCCCCATAACCAGCTGCACCTGCACCTCGTGCATTGTTCCCCTGACCTCTATTCTGTCGACCCTGAACATTCTGAACAACAACCCTGCCATCTTGAACTGTGGCTTGGTTTCTTGTATTTGATGAAGTTCTGAGTTGATTGTTTGTTTGAGGAATGTATGTTTTGTATGATTGGGTGAGTAGGGTAAGTGTGTTGGTTTAAGTGTCTCAATAAGTTGTTTAGTTTTAGATAATTCCCGAATCAAGTTGATTGGTTGTCAGCAAAGTGTGTGGAACTAATTGGATGTGTGAGTTGTAGATGTTTGTGATTAGTAAATGTTGATGTGAAACATTTGACATTCAAGGCTAAAGGATCAATAGTGTTTTGAGTGAATCGAGACCAACAATCAATTTGTTTCTCAATGGCATGGCTTCGTTATGCTTAATCAGATTAAGAAGCAGACAACTGATCATAGTTTAGTCCCTTTCAATCCACTGTATTAGTTTCACAATTCAACGCATACAAATCTATCCCATTCAGGCAACATTTATTAACAAATCTTGATCCAACTGCATTCTGGACATGTCCATCTTGATGGTACCGCATGTCAATGATAGATTTTGCAAAACCGGGCAACATAGTAGTCATGAATTAGTAATTCATCCCTTTTGTTCTGACGAAAGTGTTCAAAGTCATCATATGTTTTGTGATTCCCTATCTTCTTTGGTTAATTCAAAACCTTCCAGGAGCATCTTCACATTATCCACATTCTTTTCATCGAGTGTAAATGATTGATAAGGGAGTAGATACTTTTGGAAACCATTAAGTAGAATAGTATGTTGCCCGATAATGAATAATACCTCTCCTTATCTGCTTCAGGTGAAAGATCAGAATAGACTCGGAGGGATCGATTTCTATGACCTATATGTAAGCACCTTCATTCCCTTCACAAGTGTAGTTTCCCAAAATGTTTCCCATCTGAAATAGGTACTTCATGCAATTGACTTCAAGATTTTCACTCTCCCATTCCTTACTCCACAATATCAAGTCGAATACGTGTTTGCCAATGATGCAAGTCAACCCTATCAAGCATTTAGTGGTCGGGTATCGACCCGGCACATTGGATATCTTCTAAAAGATTAGGCCATCTTAATTGATTGTGAAATGAATTTAGGTGATACGAACAATGATTAGTGATTGTATTTAAAGAGTGGTGATGTTTGTTTTAAGTGTTATTGGTGTTGTTTGATTTTGTTACGTTGTCAAGTTTATGAAAAATAATCCAAATCCAAACAGTGTAACCAAACCGATGACGAAGGAGCCAAACCTTGGATGTTATAGTCAAACCGCTATTGAAGAAACTATACAAACCGAGCTACCCTAACCGAAGTAAAAATTGCAGAGGTTTGTTTCCCAAAAGACCTTGAGAAAAATCTTCAAAAACCTGTAACAAACCGCTATCTATAAACCGCTACGAGTGTTAAACCGCTACGAAGTTAAACTGTCAAACCGCTACTAGAGGATATGGTAAACCGCTATAAAGAAATAACACCAAACCGCTACCAAGAAATGAAATTGGGCAGAGAGCTTGTTACCAAATCGCTGTATTCAATTGTCTTCAAAAACCTGTAAACCGCTACGGATCAAATCGCTACTAGTAAACCGCTACACTAGAAGACAAACCGCTACTGACAAACCTCTACCTAATAATACAAACCGCTGTCAGAAACGACAAACCGCTAGCACAGTGTACGATCTGACAAACCGCCAGAACAGTGTCCTTCTGACAGAAACCTCCAGAACAGTAAACAAACTGCTACTAAATATCTAACAAGCAGAATACCAAACCGCTTATGATTAAGATACGCACTTTTACGACTTTAAAACACCTAAAATTCACCCTTTATAAAACGTTTTTAAACCTGTGGATTCTTTTTGCACAAATGAGTACTAGAAGGCTATAGCCACTACAAAAACATGATATTTAACACAAGAAAAGTGAAAATCAATGAAACTAAGAGCTAAAACCTCCTAAAACTCAACTTTTGATCTAAACCAAGCACTAAAACGCACACACAAACGATCTAATCATCCCATGAGCTCTAATACCAATTGTATGATATTGGAAATCATAACATAATGGAAGATATATGAATTAGCCAAGTCTAGAGAGAGAAAGTTAGAGAGAAAAGCTTTTTAGTGAGAGAAAGTGAACTTGTATAATGAAATGACTAACCACCTCTTCCAGGGTATGGAATAGGCTTATATAGTAGCTTACAAAATCAGCCCTAAGGCTATGGTATGGGCTTACACGTTGGGCTTTATAACCCGACCCATTACCGAACATTATATATTAAACGTTAAACTACGAGCTATAATAAATGGTATAATACACGGGGTGACCGAGTCTTTTTCTAATATCTAACAATCTCCCCCCAAGGGAGGTCACCCCAGAAAATACTAACTTAAGCTCAGTAATCTTCTGATTGATCTTGTGTTTAGCTCGTTGACTTTGATTCTTCAGGTGATATCTTGTACACAGATGTAGTGATCTTTATCTTGTGGCTTGTAATTGTACTTGATATGTGAACTTAAGCTTCTTTCAGATCATCAGCCAAATCTAATCTATGATCATCAACTTATGGTCTTTCGTCGTCTTGTGCTTGTGACACTACAGGTATTCCCGATGGTAGCTGTAGCAAGACGAGGACGAGTCAGATTCATAGCCACATGCTCATACTCATCCGACTTTTATAAAGACATTATGAAAGCTCAAGTACATGTTTTAAGACTTCCGCTACTCTGATACCGTACGTCCTTCTTGAAGCGACGAAGTGTTAAAGTTAAAGAACTTCAAGAAAGATGTATCATTAAAGCTTTCAAGTTTACAAAACAAGAAAAGTATGAGCATGTTGGTCTGAAGGTCTCAAGTATACAAGATGGCAAAAGATCACAAGTCGATGATTTGAGATTATGCTTGGTTGACGATCTCAAGAAGCTAAAGAACACATTCAAGTCAAGTTCAAGTTATCAAGCCAAAGCCTAAAGTCAAAGATCACTACAACATATCACAAGTTCATGATTAAAGTTTAAAGACTACGAGCTCAAGACGAAAGACAAGCATAGTATGCTAGGATTAACTTTTTGTAACATGGAGTGACCTCCCTTAGGGGGAGATTGTTAGGAATACGAAAGTATCGGTCACTTCCATAATTATTGTATGACGGGCTTGTAGTATAATTGTTAGAACTTAAGTAAACTAGTAAGGCCTAAGGCCCATGGTAAGCCCATCAAGAATACCATGGCCGGCCATAGACTAAGTATTTATACCCCTCTTTATGCCTTGGAGAGGGTTGGTTGTTCACTTTTCTTAATCTAATTTTTGTTCATTTTCCTTTCTCTCTCAAGAAGTGTTCATCCCTCCTTTCTCTCTCTAGTTCTTCATTATTTTGTGTGTAAGATTAGATAATCAATATTCTATAGTATATAAGTACAAAACAATATGTTGTTAAGTTTTAAGGTTAATTATAAAAAGACAAAAGTTATCCCAGCTGCACCCTATGGATCCAGCAAAACCAAAGGACAGATCCAGACTATGGTGGATCCATAGATCTGTGCGTACAACTGGTTGGGACAGATTTTGAATTTCAAATGCTGCCTATAAATAGCAAACTTAAGTCTTCATTTTAGACAACTCTTCACAAATATTTTTCTCTCTAGCTTTTATCAAATTCAATATTCTTTTATCATTATACTTGTTTTATAATCCATTACAAGTGATCAACTCATTCCACTCTTTAGTGAAGAACACTAACGAAGACGTGAAGCTTTATGTGTTATTAGTTTAGTTGTGTCATCACGATTGTGATAATCATTTATCTTGTATTTCTTGTGTAGTGTGTTGTGTGTATCATATGTGTATGATATGTTAGTATTTAGGCCACAAAATACAGAGTGTGTTAGATTGGTTCTATCTCAAAGTAGAACTCGGTATTTAGCTTAGTATCGGAAAAAGTGTAAGAAGCGTGTACGGTTTTCTCCGCCTAAAGGAAGCTTGTTGACATACTTAAGAAAATTCTCAAGTTGGGTACTTGAGGAGTGGAGTAGGGGGAAGAGGAGCTTCATAGCCAAACCACTATAAATCATTGTGTCATCGGTTTGATATTACTTGTTTATACTTCGGATATTACTTATTTACTTATTGCATTGCTATCATATAAACTTGTGTATATCTCTTGAATTCACATAAGTCGACAATCTAAGTTTTATTTATAAAACACTCAAAACTATTTAACCCCCCCCTCCCTTCTAGTTTCCACAGAATAATTTGTACAATCTTGACTTCTTGTACATAAGTGTTTAGATTTGTTCAATCTTGGTTCCTGATGCTGCACTTGTTCTTTTTGAACAGCCATCCTCCTTTGATATTGTTTAATTCTTCTCATAAGTGGTTCCAACATTTGGTTCTTGTAATAGAACAGGTTCTGGTCTGTGATCATGGATCCTATAATCTTCTGGTGTAATTCCAATTGGCCAAGGTGGTGTAGGTATAACCATAACATTCTACAAACAAACTTACATTAATAAACCGTATGAACAAGAATACAAAATACTTACATTACTTACTCCTAACATAGCCTCTCCATCAACTGGATCCCAAAACACCAAATCTTATAGGTTTCCTTCCACCAGGATACATATAAGCCCTTGATCCATCTCATTTCCTCTCATTCTAACTATTTTTCCATCGATTGTCCTAAGCCTCATGTTACTACTGCTACTTCGAGCTTCACTACTTACATCTTCACTACTAGCTTTCATCCTCACACCAACACCCCTCATCCTTACACCTCCACCCCTCATCCTCGCACCACTAGTTGGTGTAGAAATCTCATCTAGTAAAGACATCTTAAACCCAACAGGAGGTGTTGAAATCTCAACTGGTGCAGACATCTCAAGATCAATAGGAGGTGTTAAAATTTCACCAGTTGGTGTAGATGGAGTTGATTCAAATGCTTTATTAGACATCTTTAATTCTGGGGTTATATATTTTGGGGTGAGTGAAAAATGAAGTGAAGATGAAAATTAGAGTGAATTCTAGGTGAGTGATTATTAGAGTGAAAATTGGACTGAATTAGGAGTGAAATATGGTTTATTCAATTTACTAGTGTTATAGTGAGCGCCAAAACGAAAGTTAGTCAGAGGGACCAAACCCGTAACGGATCAAAACCACGGGGAGGAGGCCCACTAAAAAATCTTGCGAGGGACCATTTTTGAAAAACCCGACACACCCCATTGACCATATATGAAAGAAAAAAAGGTTTTTGATAGATTTTTGAGAAAGAGTTCATAGACCAGCCGGGTTTATCAAACCGGGTTAACAAAAAACCGGTGGTTCAATTCGGTTCTCAAATAAGCAAAAACCCGTTCACTCCGGACCGGTCTTCGAGCCAGTTGCGGTTCAACCAACCGGATCAACCCGAGTTTCAAAACACTGAACAGAAATATGGAAAAAAACTACGAAATCATCTTCTAACATGCTTAAATGACTATTGTATCCCACTTTTAATTGAACGAGGGTTGTAATGTACCGACTGTCTGCTCTCTCGTAAGGATGACACTTGCCAATAGGAGCGGAAAGAGACGATTAGTTTCGAAATTGACAAACCGTCGAAATGATTTTTGCAGTTTACTCTAAATCAAATGTAAAGATCGAAGGCATGATCTGCCTGTTAGCTAATAAAGGCCCATTGGCCCGGCCCACTTGTTTATGCCTGTTTAGCTTTATGGTTATGTTTATTTGTTTTCTATATATTGTCTATGCATTGTAAATGGTTTAGTTGAATCTAATCAATATATTTTTCAGTTTCCCTCTTTAAATTCTACATTGTATTAAGAGCTAGGTTAAAGATAAAAAAGAAGAAGTACGCTTGGTCTGTTTAACTAACCCTGTTTGGTTCATATCTATTCCGGACTTTCTGCCAATTCTATTTGCCTGATTGAATTCATCATCACGTGACTAGATTTACTTCAAAGAATGCGCATCTTGAGTTTTGATTGGTCTGTTAAATGGAATTACAAATTGGTATACAGGAAACGCATGTGGAATCTCTGAAGTATTGATTTGATTATTATTTTGTAGGTATTTTATTTTATATTTGGCTGATTATTGATTAGATTGGCAATAATTTTGACGGCATTAATTGGTTGCTAATTTCTTGATCGGGTGATATTCGGAATTCTAGTATGTTTTGGTTTCCTAATTTGGAAAATTTGAGTATCGATATTGATATTTGGTATTTGTATCGGGTTAGATTGGTATCGGTATTGAATGATTCTGATTGCCTGGTTATGTTGGTTACATCTGGTTTTGTATCCGTCTGGTTTGCCTAGTTGTGCATCGGATATTATCTGTTTGTTGTCTGCTATATGTCTGAATATGCTGATATCTGCCTGAATCTGCTATTGTCTGTGTGAATCTGTTGCTCTGTCTGTTGTCTGCATGTTCTGCTCTCGTTCATTTTCGTATTTATGTGATCTCGTGCTATGCACCTGCCTGATCTGTCTGATGTCTGCCCTCTCGTTCATCTCCGAATTTATGTGATTATGTGCTATACACCTGCCTGATATGTTCTTTGTCTACCTCTGTTTAGACCTCTCTGTTGCTGATCTGTATTTGTCTGCTTCTCTTCGTTTACCTCTGTTGATATGTCTGGTGTGTGCCGTTGTCTGCCCTCTCGTTCATCTCCGAATTTATGTGATTATGTGCTATACACCTGCCTGATTTGTTCTTCGTCTACCTCTGTTTGGACCTCTCTGCTGCTGATCTGTATTTGTCTGCTGCTCTTCGTTTACCTTTGTTCGGATCTCTCTGTTGTTGTCTCTCTCCATTTGTACTTTAAGTTTTCTTGTCAAACTCTCAATGTAGCATTATAAGTTTGAGAGGGGATGTTAGTTAACAAATGCCTATTGGCCTGACCCACTTGTTTAAGCCCGTTTAGCTTTAAAGTTAGCTTTATGGTTCTGTTTATTTGTTTTTTATATATTGTCTATGTATTGTAAATGGTTCAGTTGAATCTGATCAATATATTTTTCAGTTTCTCTCTTTGATTTCTACACTGCCCACAGGCAACGGCGTGGTTTGTGATCAGTCACTGCTCGTACCAACTTGAGTAATCTAGTATTTTCACTGTTTGTATTTTCTTGGTTTTAACTTTTAATGATCATGTATCCAGGCAGTAGCGCTCAGGTGTGTTAACACGGGGTAACATCTTTTTTGGGGCCTCATCAGCATAACCACCACACCACACAATCTCCTAATCATAACACCCAAAATAACACCACTCCCTCATATTTCTTAAACCCCATAAAACAATTATTTCATTATTTTAACAAATAACTATTTCATTCATAATTAAACATACACTATTACATTTAAAAAAAACACTTTAGAAATTAAAAAAAATAAATTCTCGACAATATAAAAAACTGTTCTGAAATTAAAAAAAACATTACGAAAAAATAATACATTATGAACATTTAAAATATACTTTACTCGTCTTCGTCTTCGTCCGTACTCGTAAAACCAAACATCATTTTTTATTTTGTTTTTATTGATTCATTTTTTTTTGCTTCTTTGATCCAATAGGGCGTCGTCTTCGTCCATAATCATTGGTGCTAGTAGCTAGAAACCTCATCCTCACTCCAACCGCATTATGTGCCGGTCTTTTTCGGCTTGAAGCTTCGAAAGCCTTTTCGGGGCTTCCCGTTTCAGACGAAGTCTCATGCTCCATTAGCTCCCCGAATTGGGCCGACGCGTACTTCCACGTGTGCTCGCCGTTGTTGCGTCGGATTTGCTTTTCTTGGCGGGCCGTTGTTTTGACGGGCGGAGGTGGTAGTGCAACGTGACCGAACTTGATCCTCCCTGGCTAGCCCGGCGGTCGTCTATGTGAAATCAAAGTGTTCGGTGCGTCCCATTTGGGGGAATCTCATAAGGCCCAAGATCTTCTTGAGAAAACGCGACCCTCATGCTTGTCACGTATCAATATATATTTGAGCCCGTTTCAATTAATCCTCATTGCTTTTTCGCACTTTTCTCCCAAAGTTTGGCCGTTTGTACGCGGGTTGAACTTTTGGCATTTGGCATTCAACGTTTATGTTTTGTAGTCAACATATCCTTCGTGTACGGGTTTTGAAAATTTTTTCGAATTTAACTGTTCAAAACCCCGATACAAAAGTGTCATGCTTTTGTGAGCTTGACATTATTATCTTCGGAAACGGCCATGTAACATGTTGCAAGCAATTCTTCTTTGACCGGTAGCCAACGGCCCGCTGCTACCGGCCCTTGGGGCTCGTCTTCAACATTTTTTCCCCTTCGGGCTTTAGTTTTCTTGCGACCGCCTTTTTTTGGGCGAATTTTCGGGGGGGGGGGGGGGGGGGGGGACTTGTTGAGGATGACGTGAGTGTTGGGGAAGAGTCTGAGTGGAATGTGGTGGGTTTTGTTGTAGATATCTAATCACGGTTTTAGGATTGATCTGTGATTGTTGCCATCCGGAAAAAAAAATCTTAGTTGTTGTTCTTGTTGGTATTGTTGGAATTGTTCGGCTAGTCATCGAACCCGTGGTTCTGGTGAGGAGATTCATAAAACCGTTGTTGGAAATTTCAGACATTTTTTTTATTCGCTAAAAGATGTATGTTTGTATTTGATGAGTGGTGGTATTGTAAGTGATTTTGTATTTGGTAGTGTTTTGTATATATCGTGAGTTGAGTGAGGGGGGTAAAAGGTAAAATGATTTTTTTTTTAAATCAGCCGTTTTAGGGGGTAAAATGAAAAAAATTTAAATTTTTTTTTTATAAATACTAGCCGTTAGGGGCTAAAATGAAACATTTCAAAATTGGGGGGAAAGAGTAAAATTTAAATTCTAGCCGTTAGGGGGGTAAAATGAAATATTTTTTTTAAAAACACACCCAACGCACGTTGGCTCGGCAACGCCGAGTCCAACGCCGTTGGCCAACGCGGTGGTGGGGTGTAGTAACGCCGGCCAACGCCGTTGCCGGCGTTACTACACCGAGTGCTCTTAGTTAACTTTCAATTTTTTTTCACCATCTCACATTATATATCATACATGCTTCAATAGCCGGTGAACAACAAAAGAATTAAAAGATCACAGAACTATTACGTTTCTTTAAAGTTTGTTTATTAAAAATATTTATATTGTCAAATGTAAAGATGAAAAATGATTTTACATAAGTAGGCTACGAGTATGATTGCAGGACAATGGCGCTGTGCTGCAATCTATTCTTTATCCCTTAGAGCATAGGGAGTCCATGGCTGTTGGCTTGGTGCCAAGCCATGGCGCCAAAATGGCCAACGGCGCACGACACCATGGCTCGCGCCAAGGGTCTTCGCGCCGTGGCTAACAGCCCACGCCAAACTCAATTTTTTTTTTAATCTATCCGTTAGGGGGAGCGGATATTCAAAAAAATACCCCAAAAATCACAATTTTACCCCTTTAAAAATCCTATAAATACCCCCTTTTATTTCATACTTCACACACACTTTCAATACATCTTCTACTTCACATTTCTCTACTTCTCTATTTTTTTCACTCAAAAAAAATGAATCTCAATCCCAACCCCAACCTACCAAATTGGATTTCCGGTATGCTTAACGACCCAACCAACCAAATTCCGGGGTCGTCTTCGAATCCGGGCTCCTCCACTCAACCGGCATTCAACCAAATGCCTTACTATCCCAATCCAAATTACCAACCTCAATTTACTAACCAAGAAGAATTGTTGATGTTTCAACAATTTAAAATGCAACAAATGCACCAACAACAACCACAACAATTACCAAACCAATTCACCACTTCCCAACCACATTCCGAGCAACAATCGCACCACTTTGAAGTCGAAGATACCGAAGATGAAGACGAGCCGGTTCCGACCCCGACGTCGAAGCCTAGCCGCGGCGTCCGTTTGAAGTCGAAGGCAAAAAAAAACAAAGAAAAAGAACCGCCACTTGAGAAACAAAAAAGAATTCGTAATGCGTGGACTCAAGATGAGGAGTTGCTTTTGGCGGAATGTTTCATTCAAGTTTCCGAGGATCCAAAAACCGGGTGTGATCAAAAGCGAGATACTTTTTGGTACAAAATCCAAAATGTGTACAATACGGAAGCGAAGAAAAAAGGCTTCACGGAGCGTACCAAGAACATGTTGACGGGTAAGTGGACTCCAATGAATACCTCGGTTCTCAAGTTTAATCAATTGGTGCAAGAAACCGCGGTTCATAGTGGGGAGAATGATGATGATCATATGTCGAGGGTGCACACGTTGTATGATGCAACCGTGGGGGGTGAGTTTAAGCACCGGAGTGCTTGGCTTTTTTTGAAAGGCAAACACAAGTGGACAAACCCCGATTCGACTTTGCAAAGAAGAAATCGTCTTTTGGGCACCGACGAGGAACCGGAGCATTTTGGAGATGATGATTTGCCTCGACCACCCGGTTTGCAACGACTTGCTAAAAGTCAACGTACGGGTTCTAACTCGACCGCTAGCTCCGGTTCAAACCCGGCCGCGTATCAAGAATTCATGGCGGAACAATACGAGTTAGACCGCAAAGCCAAAATGACCGTTCTCGAGAGAGAGAGTGAAGACCGAAGGCGGTTGATCCAATCTCAAAGGATTGCGGAGGACATGCGTGTGCTACAAATCGACACACGCGGGATGGATGCGGCCGACGCCGCTATCATCAACGCCCAAAAGGCAAGAATCCGAGCGGCATATCCACCACCTCCAAACTAGTCGGCGCCGCCAAATTTATGATTTTTAATTCTATGCATTTTCATTTTATGTCTTTTAATTTATGTTTTTTTTTATGTATTGTGTTTTTAATGTAATGTTTTTAATTTCAATGAATTTTATTTTTAGTTTTATAAATAAGTGTATTTTAAATAAATATGAAAAAAAAAATTAAAAAAAATGTTATGGCACCAGAATTCTGGTGCCAAACCACTCCCACTGAATTCTGGTGCCATGGCATTTCTGGTGTCAAACTCCATTTTGCTGACGTGACACCACTTTTGGAGTTTGGCACCAAGAGTTTGGCACCACGACTCCCTGTGCTCTTAACTTGATAAAAATACAATGTGTTTGACAATGAATAAAAAACATTTTTATAAAATTTACACCATCATGAGTTCATGAACTTTTTATAAAATTTACACCAGCACATGACGATTGCCAAAATTAATATTATAAATATACACAATCCCGGACAAATACACAGTCGTTTTGACTGTGGGCCATTTGCTACAGTAACGGGCTCTCATTTTGGGCCAGCCCGATTTTAGTTTTTTTTTAATTGTTTTTTTTTTTTTGTTTTTTTAAAAAAAAAAATTGTATGCACAATGTAGGAGGGAAAAAAATTCTCAAACCTCGCGCTCCGCTAAGCGTCCCGTTCTTTTTTCCCTCAAAAAATTTTTAAAATAAAATTTTCCTTTTTTTTCCCTCGGAATACCCTCTCGCACTGTTGGAGTCATCGGTATGTTTTTTTATGAATATTTTTTTTTAACAGTTAGTTTTTTTTTACCATTTTTTTTCCCTTTTTTTTTCTCAAAAAGTTTTTAAAATAAAACTTTCCTTTTTTTCCCTCGGAATTTTTTCCTTTTTTTTTTCAAAAAATTTCTAAAATAAAATTTTCCTTTTTTTTCCTCGGAATACCCTCTCGCATGCATTAAATGGCCTTTTGCATTTAGTGTCCATTAAATGCACCGGGTTGACCGGGGTGCATTTAATACGCCGGGTCAACCCTACCCGGTCCGATCGGTTTTTTTTTTTTTAGAAAAAAAATGTTTTGTTTTTAAATACTCTCTCGCACTTTTTTAGTCATCGGTCTGTTTTTTTTATGAATAACAATAGAACTAACCACGCGCTTCAGGTGCATTAAGTTGCATTAAATGCACCGGGTTGACCCGACCCGGTCCGAACATTTTTTAAATTGTTTTTTTGCTTTCTTTTCCAAAATATTCACTCGCATTTTTTCAGTTATCGGTATTGTCGGGTCGACCCGACCCGGTCCGCCCCGACCCGTTCCTTTTTTTATTTACGAAATAGCCCCTCAAATATTTACGAAATACCCCCTCACACTATGTGTGAAATTACGAAAACTACCCTCATTTTAATTTTTTTTTATAAAATACCCCTTTCCCCACTAGCGGTCGACCGTTAGTTTTTTTTAGAATGCACCAAAACAGTGCTTGAAATCGGTCGTTACTTAACGACCTTTTTTTTTTTTTACAAAAATATACCTTCTAACACGTCCAACTAAAAACACCGGCCGCCAAACATCCCGCAGCAGAGCGCGGGTTAATTTAACTTGTTTCATACAAGTTTCAACTTTTAACTTTTCGTGACTTTGATGTTTTGTAAGGTAATTAATGCGCTATTTCATTCTTAATTTCATAGTCGTAACATGTTGAATTTATGAAAATTGAAAGTGTTAGATATTAAACACTTTGGTCTTTGTAATATTATACAAATTTACAAATTATTGTGTATAAAAAACACAAAATTATATGAATGTTTCATAGAAATGTCGTCCTAAATTACGATTATGAAATGTTCAAGAAGATTAAATTGTTGTTTTTTAAATTCTACGAAACACAACACATAAATTTGTTGGTTTTTAGTTTGTGGTTTGAGAAAAGTAAGATCGGATCGGAGTAGATCTTAAGATCTTATGTTCAAGATCGGGATCCTATAAGATCCTAATCATGCAAAGATCATACGTAGGATCTGGATTGTTTTTGCTTTGCAGTATCGTAAAATCGTAAGATCCTAACATCAGGATCGAGATCTTAACTACCATGCGACAAACACATATATTAGTGTGTAACTTTATTTTCATGTTCTGATACTGAATTTTACCGACCTATTTATTGTACTTAAATTTGCATTTGAAACCCCAACATAGGAATAGTGAATGGATACAAGAGACATGTGTTTGTTACAGTAACGGGCTCCCATTTTGGGTCAGCCCGATTTTAGTTTTTTTTTTTTTTTTTTTAAAAAAAAAAAATTTGTATGCACAAAATAGGAGGGAAAAAAAATATTACAAAAGTTCTGATTTATTCAGATAAAAAAAATACCCGCGGAAACATCTTCGATATCTAATAACTTTAATATAATCGATATGGTCACAAACGTAAAACACATTATATAAAAAACTCATGATCGCAAAAAAAAAACTTAAACATGAGCCCAAACACATAAGCCATAAAAAAGAAAATATTATAATATACACATTTGTCCGACAAACTAGCCTAAAATTCGGGACTTAAATGTGGCCCAAAGTAAAAAAAAAAACTAGACCAATAATTAGCCTGAAATCTGGCCCAAAGTAAAAAAAATACAAAAACGGCCCCTCAACTTTTAACTATTAAACGATATTACTTACACAAAAAATCCCGTATCGAAAAAAAAAAAAAATACAAAACGGACCCTCACCTTTTAACTATTTACGATTTTCTTACGCAAAAATTCCCGTAAAAAAATTTACAAAACCGTCCCAAAAAAAGAAAATATTCGGGAAAAAATTAACCCGTCCCAACGCAAAAAAAAATTCCCGAATCATACAAAAAAAGGAAATATCCGGGAAAAAATTAGCCAAAAAAAACCCAAAAATAGCCTAAAATCTGGCCCAAAGTAAAAAAAATACAAAACGGATCCTCACCTTTTAATTATTTAAGATTTTCTTACACAAAAATTCCCGTAAAAAAATTTACAAAACCGTCCCAAAAAAAGAAAATATTCGGGAAAATATTAGCTCGTCCCAACGCAATTTTTTTTCCCCGAATCATACAAAAAAATAAAATATTAAAAATTAGTCCCGCCATAACCCATCGCCCAAAAAAAAACCCCGAAACGTAAAAAAAAATTATTCAGGAAAAAATTAGCCCCGCCGCAACGCGCGGGTTCTTTTGCTTGTATATATCATTTGAAAGAAGAAACGACGCCGTATGCCTCGTTTGTTGAATTGGGAAAAATTTAATATATATATCATTTGAAGGAAGAAATATGCGTCGTTTGTTAAATTGGGAAAAAAAATAAGCACGGCCCAAGCCCAACATATTAATAAAAAGAATATGTACAAAATTTACCCTCAAACTATGCAACAAGTTACACATATTACTTTGTACTTTTAGTTATTTACGACTATTTTATATAATAAACTTTATTTGTTTATCTAACAAATATCTGGCGACTTCTTTGACAAAAAATATACCGACGAGCATGCATCTAGATTACGAACAAAAGAGGCTCAATATTAATAGGCTTTTGAGATAAGTACGGTTTTATAAAAAATATAGAGAATTACATAAATCGTCCTTGTGGTTTGCCGGATCTAACATATTTGGTCCATATGCTTTTTTTCATCAGGTTTGGTCTTTGTGGTTTTGATCCATTACGAGTTTGGTCCCTTGTGGTTTTGATCCATTGCGGGTTTGGTCCCTTGATCAAACTAAGGAAATGTTGGTCAATGGACCAAACCCGCAATTAATCAAAACCACAAGGACCAAACCCGATGCAAAAAAACACAGGGACCAAATCTGTTAGATCCGGCAAACCACAAGGACGATTTATGTAATTCTCTCTAAAAAAATGTCAAAGTTGCGTTTATTTTTAAATGAAAAAAAAATCAAAAGACGCCCTTAACTTATAATTTAAAAAAAAATCATATAGGAAATACAAATAGCTTCGCCGTAAAGTGCGATGGCATACCATCTTTTCTATCACATCAGTTATAAGTACAATCTTAAAAAAACCCTGAATATAAAACGCAAGTTATATAAAATGACTAAAAATACCTTTAGCATCTTTAAAATGTCTTAAGCAAACTATAAAAGACGCTAAAATTAAAGTAAACTCGAAACAAAGATAAACACGTTGCAACGCGCGGGCAGCCTTCCTGCTATCTAATATCAACATCGCTTATTCTTTAGTCTATAAATATATGTCATTTCTTTTACATTAGCCAAATGAGTTGTACTATGTTTTCTTAATCACACCAGAAGAAAATCTTAAACAAAACATACGTTAAATAATAATAAAAAACGTCAGCCGCAACGCGCGGGCCACAATTTCACTCGTTGTCGTCATTAAAAGTTGTTATCTCGGTGAATTTGAATTACACCGGCACATCACGAATACCAATAAAATAGTGGCACGCATATTTAGACATGAAATTAGGCATATCTTTAGTCATTTCAATCATTTCTCCTTCTCAAAGAAGAAATGATTGAGAGACCTAAACATTGTGCCTAGTTTTATGCCTAAATATGCGTGGCAGGATCATGTTGGTTGCAGCTAGCGGACCTACTGTTTCACAAACCAATAAAACAGTGACACACATGTTTAGGCATGAAATTAGACATATCTTTAGTCATCCCAATCATTTCTCCTTTGTCTCATTCTCAAAGGAGAAATGATTGAGAGACCTAAAAATTGTGCATAATTTTATGCCTAAACCTGCGTGGCAGGATCTTGTTGGTTGCAGCTAGCGAAGTCACTGTTTCACAATCCAATAAAACAGTAACACACATGTTTAGGCATGAAATTAATAATACTTTCTTCGTCCCATTTTTATTGTCTACGTTTTCTTTTTTGGGTGTCTCAATTTAATTGTTCACTATTAAAAATAGATAGAGAAATTTGATTAAGTGTACTACATATTACTCTTGTTTAAAATTATATTACAAATTTGAAAGAAGACTTTAACTAATTAACTATCGGTAAAACTGTTATTTTATCAAAAAATAATAAAAAGAAAACAGTAATAAATACATTTTTCTTAAACCGTGTATTTTTGTTGAAAAAAATAATTTTAAAACAAAAAAAGTACAAAATTGATGAACTTGGTCACATCAGTATAAATGATAGCATGTATATGTGTTCCATGTGACCATGACATGAAACACATACAAAACGGATTGAAAAATGCAAGTGATATAAATTTTGTACACAATTCGAGATTGACCGATAGATACTCACCAAGACTTTTTATGATAACATAATTTTGTGACATCCACATCTTGAGACTTTGAATACAAGTGGAAGAATTAATAATACTCCGTCCTAGATACTCCTATTCATTTGATCATATCAAACTGACTTTGATAATCAATTATCACGATTTTATTTTCATATATTATTCTAAAGGAGTTTGAACACAAAAGTTACGAATTCTACGCTCCAAGACACATACTTGAAATTCATTTCATTATTTCAAGAATTCAAATAAAGATTGCTTGCTATTCAAAATATTTCGTCAACTAAGGTGTACCTTCATCTTTTGCCCTTTTGAACATTTGACTCCTTATATATGATATATGATATGATACTTGAGTCAATAAACAAAAATTTGTGTACCTTCACACGCGGATGCATGATCGATTTTATGGACCATGGCTCCATATTTAACCAATAGACACCAAACCCACCATGTTGGACTATCCACTTTATATCCTTCAAAAGAAAAAGTATCCACTATATAGAAATTTCTAAAAGAAATACTCGTGTATAGAAAATAATCAAACTCATATTATTAACTTACATAATTCTGGCCATTATGTGATATTGCTTGATTATTATAAAGTTGAAGTCAATAATAAAAACGCAATGTTTGTGTTGGTACAAATATGTTGATATCTATTTTTTAGATTTTAATATCTTTAGCGATAGCTGAAAACAAAAAACGCTATAGACAGCAGTGCAGCACGCTGCACTCGCGCGTCAGATCAGTGTTGTCCCGAATATCGCAAATCTTCAAATCGATGTTCTACATGTCTGACAACGTTTGATTTTTTAATACAGATTCGTACATGATATTTAAGATGTTTTATAGTATTATAAGTGGTGTCGGACTTAGAGAGCGTGTGTCAAAATGTCTATAAAACCCAACTCATAACATTTTATATAAACCTAACTCCAAACATTTTATAAAACAAGTTCAACACTTAAAAGTTTATATTTTCATAAAATAATCAAATACAAGTGAACAAATGAATATGATCTTGCTTATGACTAACTAATTGTGAAATGAAACTTTTCTCCCTAAAGATGATGTACCTTTTTTTTGAACGGCGACTTTATTAGAACCACTAGCAAGGAGCTAGAAAATTACAAAGGAATCAAAAAAGGGTGTTGAAGCCAACTAACCCAATTCAAAGTTCTATTACATATAGCCTCATCAACAACCATTAAAAAGAGCGTAAATACAATATTGTCGAAGAAATAGCATCCTTTCGGGGAATAGTGACGCCACAAAAAGGATTTGGTTCCTGAAGTTCCAATGGCTACCCAAGAATCGTTAAAAAAACACGCTTCCACACCTCTTTCGTTATTAGAACCTAAAACGGATATGGTTTGAATCCAAGAGAGCCAATATTCTTCGACGACTCATAAGGTTATGAAATCCTAATTCCACAATCTACAAATTAACTTCTGAATATATTTGCCACAGGAGCAACCGAAGAAATAAATGGGACGAAATCCTCGAGCACGTGATCACAATGTGGGACAAGCCAAAAATGACGGAAGCAAGACATTCCTTCAGACAAATTCGATCTAGTAGGTAAACCGGATCGAGATAAAAGTTTCCAAGCAAAATCGGTTTACCATAAGCGGAATACTTATATCCTCGAGTAGGAAACTTCCCATTTTAGGGAGGAAAAGCCTCATCTAAACATAGATCGAACTATCCTTGACTTGAAAAAACACCATCGGACCATTTAAGTCCCAAAACATAGATTGTCGTTCATTTTAGATTTAAAATAAACCGTATCAAGTTATAACGGAAGGCTGATCAAGTTGTTGTGACTCTACACCTCCCTCGGAACATGACGACGAAAGAAAGGAGTTAGAGTATTCATCTTTCAGGCAAAAACCGATATGTCTTTATTCTCTTCAGAGAAGACTCAAACGAGGGAAAAGAAAGCTTGAGAAGATTATCACCAATCCAAAGATTCTTTCCTCTAAAAAGCTTCCTATTTTTCCTGTACCTGTACCTTTTTTCCCACTCGGAATCTTACAATGAGAAATGAGATCGACACATTTGACTTTAAGGGAGTTAAACTTCTGTTTATGATGGAGTCCATGTAGAATTGAATATGCAGCAGGAAAAGATACAGGACCATTCAAAGCCGTGTTATAAAGATTGGATAATTCATGGGGGGTCGCCATAAAGGAGTTATCATGAGGAAACGTAACGCCTATTACCCACTTGAAAGAAGAGCCCGATTGAGGAGCGAAGATCTAGAAACTCCCAGCCTCTCGAATTTCTTAAATAAGAAGCCCACCTTAGACCATTCAGACCCAAGCAATCTTCTCTATCACCCTCTTGAAAGCCATTTAAAAAAAATTCATAAGTAGAACTCTCAATATAATTAAGTACCCGATTTTGGGATACCTTGGAAAATCGTCAATGTTGTAGATAGGAGTGGAGCAAGAACCGATTTAAGTAGGGTAAAACGACACCGACAGATAAGGTATATAAGTTTTCACTAGACAACCTCTTCTTCATCTTATTAATCGTCTCGTCCATGCCTTTTTAGGAAGGGGTGACCCCCCCATTTTATTTTTCTTTTTTTAATTTATTTCTCCTTGCCTACTAAAATACCCAAGTATTTGCAAAAAGGAGCGCTCGCGCCATTATAAAAACAACCTCAATAAGACTTAGCTGCCTTCATGCTGCACACTCAAGCGTATCTGGGATACCGACACCAAGAAGATGAATCTTCTGGCATATTTATTGAATACCAGAAAGTAAGGGAAGCTTAAAAGAATATTCTGATACCCTTAAGTTAGGAATACAAGAGACCACTAACAATTAGTACCGCGTTCGTCGGCGTTTAGTAGTAAATGAGACAATCATAGTAGGAAGGGTCAATTTGTATCCTTTGAAATTTCCCGCGCTTCATCAGCTGGGAAAATGATAAGTGAAGAGCTCCATTTAATGAGTAAAAACCAAAAAGGGGGAAGCTAAGGGTCCCCTGTTTCAAGCATCGGTTTAAATGAAATTCAGTAGTCGGACTCCCGTTTAACTAAATAGAGGCCTCCTCGAAGACAGGACTTCCCTTCGAATCTCATGAACGCCATTTAGGGACTTCCGAATCCAAATAGTATAGAATACATCATAAGATAATCCCATCTATCGAATCATAAGCCTTGGCGGAAATAGACTTATGAAAATCATGGCTTGTTGCTTTTTAAGTTTGCACAGAAGTAAGATTTCATTGATAATAAAAAGGACCATCGAGAATATGTCTATTAGGAAGGAAATGCAGTCTGAACATATGAGTGCAGAACGCACAAAATGTAACAAGGGAACGGAACTCGCTGAGAAGCTAGGAAGCGTTAGTAACGACTCTTGTAAAGGATTTACAATTACTCCCTGATGGGCCACAACGGGTTCGCCTCCAACCTCACCAACTGAAGTCGGATCAAGAACTTTAGGGATTGAGGGCTCACGCAAACGAAGAGTTGCATCCAATAGCAAAAATCTCCATTGTATCAAAAAAAACCATTTCAAAGCTATTGTTAAAAGTCGGCCCAACATACGGTCCGCAATTCTTGTAACGATAAATTTCGAAAGTAAAACCGTCCAGCCCAGGGGATATTTATCAACTTTTCATACAACCCCACACGCTGGTGCGGAATATCTTCATTTGAGATCGGATGATTCCAATTCAAAGATCTGATCATATTAAGACGATTAGGAAAAGGAAAATTAAGATACCTCGTCTAGAACCCGCGGGTGGGCTCTTGGAAATCTGTCTGATAAAGTGCCTTCTATACTATTGTTTTAACAAGATCAGGTTTCTGAACAATCCAATCTCCATCTACCATAATACCCTTGAAACTGAAAAGATTTGGCGCGTTTTTTTTTGTTAATGATTAGCATGAAAGTTTTGGAGTTCTCGTCCACCTAGATTGCCTAGGAATTTTCCCTATTTGCATTATATCTACGGTTGTTAGTAGATTGAACATCGTGTAATTTTTTCATGACATTCCAAACGAGAAAAAGAAATGTCGCCGGGGTGACTCCTCACTTGGTCCAACACTTTATCAATGCATGTTCACACAATTTAGATTTAAGATCTTTGTGTACTAGACCTATCTGTTGCCTTTTGAAATCCAATGGTTCCATGCTCGAATCTCCTTTCTTCAACATTTGAAGCTTTTTTTAAACGAATCTTACCATTGGAATCATCAAGAGTAAAAAGAATTCCAAGATTTTGAGACCAAGTCATCGATCCAGGGCCTCAAGACTCAAGAGTGATAAAAACGAAATGGTAGTAGGGCCATAAATCTAGAAAAAGCTTCCTTGAGTAAATAGGCTTTTGTGGTCTGAGAGGTGGCCGATTTCCTGACAAGATAGCCAAAATGAGAGGATATGCTGATGAAAAGTAAAACATTTAGGACATAAGAAACCTACTAATTTACTAATACTTGGTTCAAGTCCGAAGGATGTGCCATGTGATAAGAGAATCTTCCAGTGGATATGTTTCTAAACCCGATTTAGAAATAAAGGAATTCAAACGCCTAAGTTAGCTCATGACTCGTTAATAACCGATCCTCCGTTGTTACTACAATACATCTAATCTTCATTGAATCCCCCCATAATTAAACTGTTCTCCATTCGCCAACTAGTGATATAGAGTGATTCGAGGAGATATACTCCATCAAAAATACGTTTAGATGAAACAGATGGGGGGCATAGACGAAAATAAATTAATAAACTTTGATTGTTCAGTATCCACGTCCCATACAAAAACGCTATTAAATTATCAGATTTTAGTATGGTTGATCCTTCTTGAAGTAATTTAGTTTCCCAAGTGCAAAGAATACCACCTGAATTGCCAATTAGCCACTCACTAATTAGATGTGGTCGTGTTTTCAACGCCTCTTCTACGCCACCCTTCCCCCAACCCACACTAATATAGGTCCCATAGAAATTTTAACGCCATAGCCGAAACACTCTCCATCTTAGTTTCTTGAATAGACAAAAAAACTTACTTTATGTTTAGAATCAAATCCTTGATCCAATCTTTCTTAGGCTTTGGATTCTACGCCTTGGATATTTAAAGAAAGACAATTCGTCGGAGAACTAGTATTTTTCTCCTTGTGTTCCAATAATCTTTCCATGTCTTTTAGTTCAACTCTTCCATAGAAAAGCCCATTGTTAGACACCGTAATCATTTCTTCTAAAAATCTCCAATTTGGATCAGACCTTCCTTGATTTAACCCTATTACTATAAACTGTCATGAAGAGGACTCTGTCACCGGAGTTTTTCCGCTCTATTCCAATACTCTCGAATTAAATCTTTGCCGGACCTATACTAGGAGGACCCCTCCTCCCACACCACCCTTCAGAACAGATTCTGCTTCAGATAATATCTTGATTATTACATGTTGGGACTTATCATTGACCTCGGTGTAAACCCGGCCGGGCGTCGGATAAGGCATAGACTTGCATGGTTCGACGTAATATGTCCAGGTTCTTACTTCATTATGTGCGTTTGTCAAGTAAGTCGTATATATTTGAAAGGATCTGACGATACCTCCTTATCATTAGGGACTCAACATGGGTGATGCTCGAAACCCTGAAACTTTAACGTTATCGCAAAAGTAATTGTTGTTCGAAACCACTTCGCTAGCATTCACCACCTCGTCGGTTGTTCAGGTTAATTTGCCTGTTCATTGATCTTTAGCCGGACTCGTTGACGTTCCGAGACCAATTGTCTTTTCTCAGGAAGGAAACATCTTGAAGGATGGGGACCAATACAAAAAGTTCCTTGGCACGAGCCAAAAAAAACTTTCCTTTTACAAATAAGCTTAAAAAATTTCCAGATGTTCTCGTTTCTTGGCTGTTTCTTGCGTCTAATAAAAATACGTTTTTCCTTGCTCAAAGAGGTCAATCGATTACCCATCTCTTTCTAATTCAACCAATTCTTCCCCAATTTTGAAATGAATCCTTTTGAAAAAGTTGATCGAGGTCGAAGGCATTTATATGGAGACTCCTTCAATGTCGACCCAAACTATCCGTTCTTTTGATGCGAATCTGATTGCGCATTACATAGACGGGGCGAAAACCACAAAGCAAAAAAAAACCCCCAACATGTTCCTTGAATTTTCGATTTACGTACTTAGATGATTTCAATTCAATCATCTTCCCACCAATCCTCACTAGAGTGCAAAAGAGCACGCAGCCGACGTGTGCTATGGACACACTCGTTAGACAAATGTACACTGCGCATCAGAAAAAGTTATTAATCGTGAAGTTAAATTGGAGCAAAAACTCTCGCCCCATAACACAATTTCACATCGAGATCCCTGTTGACCAAAGGCCGGCACAATAAGCAGTAGTCCCTGCAAAACAAAGAAGACCGGTTTCAAAAATAGACGAATAAGACTTTTTGGGTCCACCTTCGAGAGAGACTGGCTCCAATCAGATACTGCTATTAAAATCCCTTGCTCCATTACCAGAGCTGCGCACACGTTTTCCTCTCTTCGCGAACTACAAGGCGCATACATTAGCTCAGTTTAGGCCCGTTCATCCTGAGCCCAGGATAGCAAATAAGTGAAAGACCACAACCAAATAGTTTTTGATGCGATTGTCAGTAATTAGACGATCAAGTATTGAGAACATTATGAACCGAACAAAAAGGCGAATGCTTCCCTGCCTTGGTATCTCTTATTAGGATCATATGAACACATACGGACCACAGGCTGCCGTAACGTTACATACTTCCAAAGGTCCCTAATTGACAATCATCAGGAGAAATTAGAGATGTACACCGACTTCGAGATCTTGGAGGTTTGGGCGGATTTTTGGAATTGAAGAGAGTTCTGGATACGGAAACCCCCATGTCTTAAAGCGATCATAGTTAAATAAGGAAAACGGAAATATAAAATAAAATAAGTAAAGGGCAATCGAATTTAAACCTAAGGTCCCGAGGGTGAGAAGGAAGCCTACAGGATGAGAAAGACGCCTAACACGCTCGATATGAGATTCATCAATTAAATGAATGATCCCAATTTCAGGGGTTATAACGATTTCAAACACCAAGGATTAAGGGGATTAGATCGGAAGATTGGGAAAAGGGTTTGATCGCCTAAAGATGATGTACCTACGCGTTGGATTAAGTGTGTTCCGATCAAAGTCAATATTTTTGCTTGGAAGGTCTTCCTTGACCGGCTCCCTACTCGTTCGAATTTATCTAGAAGAGGTGTTGCGATTGCTTCTTTATCTTGCCCGAATTGCAATGCTGAGTCCGAAGACACGGCCCATTTGTTTTTCAGTTGTGGGTTGGCGAAGGACGTGATGTGGTTAGTTTGTCGATGGTGGAATCTGGGGTTGCAGACCTTCAATTCCTACTCCGATTGGCTTGCTTGGTTCAAATCGGTTCGGCTAGGATCTAAGATTAAAGACGTGTTGGAAGGAGTTTTTTACGTTACTTGGTGGAGCTTATGGAGTTTCAGGAATCACCTCCTTTTTGCGGCTATAAAACCGCGAAAAAACTCTATTTTTGATGATATTGTTTTGTGTTCTTTTAATTGGTGTTTAGCTAGAGGTAAAAGCTCTTTGAATTGGGATAGCTGGCTTCAGCACCCATATTTGATTTCTTTGTAATTGTCTAGCTCCTTGCTAGTGGTTCTAATAAAGTTGTCGTTCAAAAAAAAATATTATGAAATGTGTCCACTCCCTTTTGAACAAATAAGTGAAGCTCATTTAACTTAGTTATAAATCATATGTATAGTAGTAATTAACTTAGTGTGTTCAATATAACTAGTTATAAGTTAATTGTGTAATTAGAAACTTATATTATTTATTAATTTGAATTTTAGACAAAAGTCCAATTGCATTTTCTTAATCTTTGGTGCAAGATTGTGGTTAATGAGGTGCTTCTGTTGGCTCACCAAACCTCGATTCAGCGTCATACGTTCTTCAGGTCCGAAGGGATCCAATGCCCAACTACCGACTCCTTCTCCTTTTATCTTTAATCAAAGTTATCTTTACCTCCTTAAGCCTTTTAGCTAATGAGTTGGTCTTGCTTAACGCGTCTTTAGGATTTAAATTGTCACTGGGAATCTTAAAAGTAAAGTTCACATAGAGTTTAGCAAGAGAAAACATATATATTTACCAAGAGACAAAATTTAGCAGATTCTCGCACATTGAAATCGCATGTTGACACGTCGAGCCAGCGCGCGAGAATCTGGTCTTTATTTTCTTGCCTGTATATGTCTCACCTCTTGCCATGTTGAACCTCACCTATTGCAAAATATTTCCCCTATCTTTTCTCTTTGACATCTCTCTAAGTTTAAAAAATGCAAAAAAAAACTTTAATATTCAAAAAATCAAGGGGAGATAACTAAGGAAAATTTATTTGATATTATATTATAACACAGACTTAACACTTACCACTTTGCACTTAGAGTAATAAACTTGTACAGAAATTGTGGTAAGGAAAATTCTCTCCATAATCACCCTTTTACATAAATGGTGAAGTGTCGAAAAAATACAAGGGTATTTGCGTCTTTTCATGTGAAATGTGTGAGCCCGGTTATCTATAATGAGTTTTGGTGAGAACTACGCTAAGTTAATAAATGACAATATATTTTTTTAAGAGAAACATAATGAGTTATCCTGAAAAGTATATTAAGCATTTTTAGCTTTTACCCTAAATATAACTTATAGGTTACAAATAGAAAATGCGTAACTTTAAGATTTTTATTAATAATGAGCCTAAATGCTTTAGAGAATCTCCAATGCATATTCACATGATAGCTTTCTTACTATTTCAAAAAGTCTTTTGAAAAAGTTGTTTTCATTAGATTTAAAGCTTTTTTTAAAAAACTTGATAAAACGGGGCGTTTGATTCACAAATTTAAAAAATGTGGTTTTAAAATTGGGGTATTTTTAAACTTGAAGTGTTTCAAACCTTAGTGTTGATGGTCCCTAAAATCGTGTAACATATCTCATATATTACAACAAGACCTGATAAGATACAAATAACACAATTTGTACTTTTCAACGTTTAACTCTTTATTGATATAAATCAAAGAATTATACCCGATTGTTGGCGGAACAACAACCGGGATTGAATGACAAATAAACTCTCCTAATATGAACCACAAGCATCTTCGCTTAGTGAGTTCTAGGAGAGGATCAAACCTATCAACTAATATCTTTTGGCCTAAGGTATTTTTGTGTAATATTTAAGAATGGATACTTTCTCTATGTTTACAATCTGCTATTTAAAAGAAAAAAGTGAAGCTTCTCTTGGAAGCTTTATTAAAGTCCAAGCAACCACCCTTGTCCTTTTGTCTTCTTTTTCTTTTTTGCTTTATGGGGAAAGTAAAACTTTAATCTTTAATAAAGTACAAGTAACCACTCTTGTACTTTATGTTTTCCATTACTTTTAGTTTTTACGAAGTTCTCGCCAATATCTTCAGGTTGTATTTTTCAGAGAAAGTCTTCAGGGAGTTAGTAAGTTATTTGTCGACACTTACTAACTCCATCATCCCGACCTGGACCTTTCTTCACTCACTGAGAACCGCCTCAGTTTGTGCTGAGTCTATTTCTTCAGACTCTGAAGGATTACTTGAGGATGACTCGTTGAACATAAATATGTTCAACGACTGAATTAACTACTTAGGATATTTTTCATACAAATCCTGTACAAGGGACAATTAGGCACTAAATTGGCCTACCAATCTCTCCCTATTTGAATAAAAAAATAGCCTAAGTTTTATCAGAAGTAAGTGAGCAACACGGCTTCTTCTTACTCTGAATTACAACAAAATAAATGGCATAAAGCTTGATTCACTGTAGAAGTGAAGCTCTTGCTAAGGCTCTCTTCAGTTTCTGTTCGTAAACCAAAACTGAAGTGAAAATGCTTGTCTTTAGCTTGTTTACACTTCTCGATTCTTACTCTGTTGTAAAAGTGAAGCTCTTGATAAGACCTTCGTCAATTTCTGTTCCGCAACCTAAACTGAACTGAAGATTCTGTTTGAATACCTAAAGAGCTGGAGCTGAAGTATTTTTTTCAGCTTGTTTACACTTAGGCGATTTTATGTTTAAATCTTCTAAGAGACTGTTGGGCTCAGGGACTGACCCACTGTGATAACCGGTAAACTTTTCCTGGGTTAAGTATTATAAAATATTATGATTATATATCGGAGTCATTCAATTTCGTCAGTTTCCTTGGGGGAAAGCTGAAAAGTTGACTTTGGTTGACTTATTTTGCGAAGAACGGTTATGGTTTAACCGGGTATTAAGAGGGTTTTGAGTTCGTAATAGAATCACTTCTGATTCGTCTTTTTGTATCAGAGAATTTAGGTTGTCATTTTGATGCGTTTCGGGAAGTTTTCCCGTGTTTCGCGAAAATCGTCACGCAGCGCGTACCGGCACGACAGTTAATTTGGAAATGAGTTTAAGTAGCTTTAGAAGAGCGTTTAACGAATTTATTGGTTAAGTAAAATCATAATTTAAAATAATGTGGTCTAAATACGTGAATCGTGGAGGTGTGAGTTAAAAGTTATTAGAAAACGGACGTTTTCGTGAAATTTGAATTAAGCGCGTATCAGTCGTAAAAATGAAATTTGGGATCGAAGTCTAAAGTGATAAGATGTATCTTTGAAGTCAAGAAACTTTTAAACTTGTGAGAAAGGTTTCGGTTTGATTTGATGTAACCTCGTATTTTGGTCTCGACACGTCCGTTAAATGCTCAAAATAAATTTTTGGAAGTTTAATTTGGAAATAGGTCATGTAAATAACCTAGATTATTGGAAGAATGTTTTTAAGATCAATAAAAATACTACGAAACTTCGATGAACATTTTAAATTCAAAGTTTTTTAGTTTTACGCCAACCCGGCATGAAAAGAAGCCATCCCGAGACCTCCTAGGATGCTAGCCGGTTGGGAAGAGACAAAAGGGAACACCAAGGCCCTTTTTTAGCTTATGAGGTCCTTGCATGGTACATGATGTTTTGTTTTAACTTAAAACATGCATTTCATATCTCATTTCAAAATCAAAAAAATATATCTCACTCTCTTTCTCTCTTCGGTTTCGGCCGACCACACACAAACACAAGAAACATAAATTTTTGAAGATTTACCAAGAACACGGGGTTAAGAAACACTATCGGGTTGATATTTGGTAGTCTTGGGTTATAGAAAACTACGTTTGGGTAGTCGGTTTCGCATCCTTCTCGCTTTTCAAAACTCTAAATTGTAAGTTGTCAAAATCTTATTTAAGTTGTACTTTTGTGTTTATTGTGGTGTTCTAATGTTAGTTGTACAAGTTGCTCGTCGTGAAAATCGAAACTTGAAAACAAAACGTAT
Organism: Tanacetum coccineum; assembly: GCA_026074375.1. Classification (NCBI taxonomy): domain Eukaryota; kingdom Viridiplantae; phylum Streptophyta; class Magnoliopsida; order Asterales; family Asteraceae; genus Tanacetum; species Tanacetum coccineum. The sequence goes on from BQNB010033826.1 coordinate 30,001, forward strand.
GATTTAAAGGGGTGTTTGCTTGCGTCGAACACAAAAAAAGGACAAGGGTTGAACACTTTTAAATTATGGTTATGGTGGTAAATTTAATTTAAGTCAATGACTTATTTAGGGCTTATTTTGAATGTGGCTTAAAAAATAAGCTTATGAAAAGCTTATTTGATTTCGGGTTGTTTTGGTTTGGGCTCGGCCCAACCGGCCTGTGGTGTGGGCTTGTAGTTTTATGTTGGTCTCGGCCCAACAAGAGAAAGTGGGCTCGGCCCAATTTTTTCTGGCTTATATTGGTTTTGGCTTATGGCTTATATGTTTCGACTTATATTGGTTTTGGCTTATGGATTATTTGTTTCGGCTTATATTGGTTTTGGCTTATTTTGGATTCGGCTTATATAATTGGGCCTATGGCTTATTGGGCTTCGACTCCTTTGATTTGCTTATTAGGCTTCGGTTTATGTTGGGCTTACATACTTTAATGGTTTTGGGGTTAAGTATAGGCTTCGGCCCAATAAAGTATAAATGTATTGATTTGAAAACTATGAGACTAAATATAATTTCTTAATGGGCCATGAGGCCCAATGACTAGTAAATGGACTAATGGACTCAAATAGAGTTTAAAATGGCTATGTTGGGCTTAACACGTGTTAGTGGACTAACATTAGGCTTTCGGGCCAAATAGGTAAAAACTTAATAATATGGACGATTAATGCGGATAAATTGGTTAAAAGAAGTAGTGTCGTAAGTGGAAAATCGTTAAATTAGTCAACTTTAGTCAAGATTGGAAAGTCGCTTTGAAAATATGGATATTTTTTTGGCATTTTGTCGGAATTTTGGAAAATTGTAGAAAATATTGAAATGAAAGGTTTGGAAACCTTGGGAACCTTTTTGCAAACGGACGGTCATGTCGAAATTTTGTAAAAAATGTCACACTTAGAAAAGAATGTGGAATAATTATTTTGTGTCGATTCAACTAAAAGACAAAAGACGGCTTTTGTAAACGTTAAGAGTTGAGATTAAATGATTGAACATGGACATACTAAAACTACAATATGGTTTGTATACTTACCCAGTTTGGCCGATAAAAAGACAAAAAATAATAATAAACTATTTCTATTTTATTGAAAGCAATGTATAACTTACACACAAACACACATAAATTATATATATATATATATATATATATATATTTGTATATATATACATTATATATAGATATATATATATATATATATATATATATACATATATATATATATTTACATATATATAATAATATATTCATATATTTAGATCATATATAAGTATTCATATACCGTATCGATTTCGGAGATGTTATTGTTTTATTTTTTGATCTTTGAATTCTACCTCATTTGGGTCGGATTTCTTATAGGTGTTTTTTGTAGAAGTTCTCGGTTACCGGGTATGTTTACGAGTATGGTTGTATTTAATTTCGCAAACTAGCCACGTGAATGAGTTGTTATACTTAGGTCCACACAACCATATTACGAAAGATTTGCGTAATGAGTAAGAGATTATTTGTACCGAAGAATAAGGGTTTTGTTATTGAAAATGAGGATTTGGTAAAGGACAAAGTTTTTGTGTGAGTAAGAACGACGCTATGTCCACTTCCTATAGAAAACTTTTTTCAAAATGTTAATTAGTGGAAATGTTATGTTAGGGGTCGTGGCCTTCCGGTACTGTTGTGCTTTGTAGAGATTGTTGGTGCGATGCGTTGAGTAGAGATTGTTTGGGTTGGTGTTGTAGAGAGATTATTTGTGCGGTTGTTATCATCTGTTGAGATGAGTTCTCATAGCCCCACTTTTTTTTTACTATTTTTCCGTTGGGGGAAAATGATACTCAAATGTGTTTTGAATTATTTTTCTGAACTGTGCAAAATTTGGTTTTATTTTTGGGACAATTTATGTGCTTATGAATGCTATGTGAATATATGTAATGTGATTTTACTTGCATGTACTGTGTTTGGCATGGCAAGGGTTGTGATTTTACTTGCATGTACTGTGTTTGGCATGGCAAGGGTTGTGGTCCTGCCCTAATATAGTGCTCCAGCTAGTAGGCCCTTTAGGTGCGTAAGTGACATATCAGAGTTGCGACTCCAAGAGCATTAGGATATGCTGGTTGTGACTAGCGGGGATGCTAGGTCATGGTACATGATTAACAGGGATGCTAAGTAATGGGTTGTTTGCATATATTTACTGTCATATAGCACTATTGTCTACTGTTTAAATGATTGGCACAACAACTGGGTTTAAGGTCAAACCCTACGAGCTCACGAACATTAATGTTGACGTTTTCGAGTATCATTTTCAGGTATGTTATTAACAAAGGTAATTGTGAAGTATTTGGGACCAAAGATGAGTACATTAGGAGTTTATTGAAGGACAACTGTTTGACTTTTTCCAAGGTCGCGAAATTATAAACTTTTGTAAATAAACTTTTGCAAATAATGTATGGTATGATCTTGTATCTTATGCGATGTGAATCATTATGTCGCATTTCCCGTGTTTCCGCCGCTGACGAGGTGTGACACCCACAATCTCCCTCTATTTTAATATACAAATAGCCTAAGTAAAAATCAGTAGTAAGTGAGCATAATGGCTTCTTCTTACACAACTGATATAAATTGAACAACATAACTGATAACCATTTATACTAACTTTCGTTACATTACAGATACAAAAGATAAAGCTAATAGAAAAGATTATAACATTTAATGTTCTTGTTGCTCAATGAACCTCTTCTTCATACTGAACTGATGTCTTATGATTCTTAGATGACCTGGAATGGTCTTTTAAGTCACCAGTTCTTTTCCTTTTCTTGTTAGCTAAATCATTTAGCTACTCTGAGTTACAACAAAATTAAATACAAATAAAATTGTATACCTTATTGTAAAAGTTGCTGAGGTTCTTTAGTTATTCATGGAGATTTAGTTCAGTTTGGTGACCAGATTCGTGACTGGTTCAACGTCCAAGAATATAATTCGCTTGAAGGATGAAAACTGAAGGGGGTTCAATTTGGCTTTAGAGACTATGTTCAAAACTGAAAAAGCCGCTTCAGTTTTGGGAGTTAGCTGACTCGTAGGTTCAAAAAACTGAAGGAGGTTTAAAAACTAAAGGAGGTTCAGCGTCAAAAGTTTAGTTTGAGGGATCAGCTTTGGGGGTTCAGATCAAGCCTAGTGGTTCAGACTTGGGGGTTCAGCTTAAAGGGTTCAAAACTGAAAAGGATTCAGTTCAGCTTTGGAAGGTTCAGTTTGAAGGTCCAACATTGGTGCAAGTACTAAAATATTACCACTTTATTTCAGTTATTCAGTTCCTCCCTAGAGCTGAACGTTACAGTATGTATCCATACCACTGAAGCCTAAACCCACTGATCATGGTTGATATCCACGCCATATAAACAGAAAGCCCTCTTGAGGCCCATTAAGGTGCACCCACTATCCACACCCTTTTATATTTATCAGTTTGTTGGTACCATTAAATTGAACAACATATACCGAATTTTCTCTTATTTCTTCAGTTTGTTTATAAAAACTGACAAACCATTTATTCAATAATACTTGTTAGTAGCAACAAGAAACTGAAGCCCCGCAATTTCATTTTTTATTAAATTGAACAAACATGCCTTAAAAGGATCATACCCCACATCAATTTCTTTAAAACTAAAAATGAACTCTATGTTCATTGTTTTATCAGTTTCGTTGAGGGTTGGTTTGTGAGTTCAGTCTTGGGTCGGTTGTTGTCGGATTTGGTTATGTTGGGTTTTGGTTTTGTTTGTACTGGTTTAGAACGAAA
>BQNB010033826.1:34632-52026 GCA_026074375.1 Tanacetum coccineum
TGTAAACATAGAGAAAGTATCCATTCTTAAATATTACACAAAAATACCTTAGGTCAAAAGGTATTAGTTGATATGTTTGATCCTCTCCTAAAACTCACTAAGCGAAGATGCTTGTGGTTCATATTAGGAGAGTTTATTTGTCATTCAATCCCGGTTGTTGTTCCGCCAACAACCGGGTATAATTCTTTTATTCATATCAATAAAGAGTTAAACGTTGAAAAGTACAAATTGTGTTATTAGTATCTTATCAGGTCTTGTTGTAATATATGAGATATGTTACACGATTTTAGGGACCATCAACACTAAGGTTTGAAACACTTCAAGTTTAAAAATACCCTAATTTTAAAACCACATTTTTTAAATTTGTGAATCAAACGCCCCGTTTTATCAAGTTTTTTAAAAAAAGCTTTAAATCTAATGAAAACAACTTTTTCAAAAGACTTTTTGAAATAGTAAGAAAGCTATCATGTGAATATGCATTGGAGATTCTCTAAAGCATTTAGGCTCATTATTAATAAAAATCTTAAAGTTACGCATTTTCTATTTGTAACCTATAAGTTATATTTAGGGTAAAAGCTAAAAATGCTTAATATACTTTTCAGGATAACTCATTATGTTTCTCTTAAAAAAATATATTGTCATTTATTAACTTAGCGTAGTTCTCACCAAAACTCATTATAGATAACCGGGCTCACACATTTCACATGAAAAGACGCAAATACCCTTGTATTTTTTCGACACTTCACCATTTATGTAAAAGGGTGATTATGGAGAGAATTTTCCTTACCACAATTTCTGTACAAGTTTATTACTCTAAGTGCAAAGTGGTAAGTGTTAAGTCTGTGATATAATATAATATCAAATATATTTTCCTTAGTTATCTCCCCTTGATTTTTTGAATATTAAAGTTTTTTTTTGCATTTTTTAAACTTAGAGAGATGTCAAAGAGAAAAGATAGGGGAAATATTTTGCAATAGGTGAGGTTCAACATGGCAAGAGGTGAGACATATACAGGCAAGAAAATAAAGACCAGATTCTCGCGCGCTGGCTCGACGTGTCAACATGCGATTTCAATGTGCGAGAATCTGCTAAATTTTGTCTCTTGGTAAATATATATGTTTTCTCTTGCTAAAATCTATGTGAACTTTACTTTTAAGATTCCCAATGACAATTTAAATCCTAAAGACGCGTTAAGCAAGACCAACTCATTAGCTAAAAGGCTTAAGGAGGTAAAGATAACTTTGATTAAAGATAAAAGGAGAAGGAGTCGGTAGTTGGGCATTGGATCCCTTCGGACCTGAAGAACGTATGACGCTGAATCGAGGTTTGGTGAGCCAACAGAAGCACCTCATTAACCACAATCTTGCACCAAAGATTAAGAAAATGCAATTGGACTTTTGTCTAAAATTCAAATTGTTAGGAATATTTGTATTTATTAGTTCCTACTGGTAGGTATGTAGTTCCTACTGGTAGAGTAATTGCTACTGATAGTGTAATAGTTGCTACTAGCGGGTATGTAGTTCCTGCTGCTTATGATATTAATCCTGGTAGAGTAAAGTAATTACTCCAGGATAAGTTTAGTTCGTTTAAACTATGGATAGGCATGAGATGTAGTAGATAGACTCATGGAATCGTAATTCTAGGGGAATTAGGTTAGGGTTTCATATCTATAAATGAAACCACACGGTTTAGGTTGAAGGAAGACGATTAAACAATCAAGAAATAGTTTTATGTTTAATAGAAAAGATCCATAGAGGATCAAAGTATTATGTTTAGGTAATCTTCTTAGCACTAATTGTTATTTCCGCGGAGAAACCATAGATAGTGTTGTTATACTCTCACAGCGTTACTTTTGAATTACATTAGTACTCTATACTCCTTCAACATAGGCTTAAAAGAATCCTATCAGTTTTGAACCTACAAGTGGTATAAGAGCCTGGAGAGAGTCTTTATCGAAGAATAGTTACTGCTATTACTTCTAAATCAATACAATGACTTCACCGTATCCAACATCATCGTTTACTGGACCATCACCATCCGATTCTCCATTCTCCATCCCAACAACATCCGAACCAGTCTTTTCTATGGCAACAACTGAACCTGTATTTCAGGCACAAACTTCCTCCTCTGCACAACCCTCACAAAATCCTCAGCCTCAATACCAGCAATATAATTCAACAACTGTTTCCAGCAGTAATGCCAAATTCCCTATATTTTGAAAAAAGAAAGTATGAAACTTGGCAATGAAGATGAATATTGACTCATGAACACTGACCACAATCTGTGGGAACATTGTCTCACCAAGGAAAAACAATAAATGAATAGGTAGAGATCCAAGAGGAAACATAATGATTCTTCCTCCTGTCACTATAGAAGAACAGATCGCTGTACAACGAGAGATAAAAGCTAGAACGATTCTACTTCAGTCTCTACCAGAGGATCATATGGCTGACTTTCATCATCATTGAAGATGCAATGAAAACTGGTGGCAGTAAAGCCATGATTTGGAGGGAATGAGAGTCAAATAAAGATGAGAAGTCAATGCATAAAGCAGGAGATTGCAGACTTTAAGATAACCTGAATCTGAAGGTTTTGCACAAGGGAAATGATAGGTTTTCAGAAGGCGTAAGTCAACTGAATACAAAAGCAAGCAAGGCCAGATAATGAAGACAGCAACAAGAAGGTGTCCTTAGAGCATTACCACCTCTTGTCATAGGAATGCAATCACCCCTTAAAACAAAGGTGGTCTATGATTTCTTAAGCTTTGATAATTATAATAACAAGCATAGGAAACCCACTTGAGATTGAGTGAAAGGTGTTTCTTAGCTATGATTCAAGAGTTCCTGCCTCTCATACACACCACTTTACATTAGTGCTGCAAGCACTAATTCCAATTGTCAACTGCTTGCCTCCAAAGGTCAACCGTCTACTGTTAATTTATACCACTACTTCTTCATCTTTGAATGTTCTCATGCAAGTTTCTTTGAAATTTCTTCATCATTTAATGCTGAAAAGTGATCCACAACAACAGATCACTTATGAAGACTTTGACCAAATTGGCAAGTTGGATTTGGAAGAACTTGACATCAAATGGCAGATGGCAATGCTTTCTGTTCGAATCAATAGATTTGAAAAGAAGGCTGGTAGAAAATTCAAGTTTAATAAAACAAAGATGCTGCCAGGGTTTCTAATAAAAAGAAGGTCAAATGCAATACAATGTTCAGGAGATGGGACCATTTTGCAAGAGAAGGACGGGAAATGTGAATTCAAAGACAAGGTATTACTCAATTATTAATATAAAAGAACTGGATAATCAGAAGAACCAAAGGCTTGGTGCAGATGATTCAATGCTAAATTGGTCATTACCACGAAAAGAGAAGATATGAAAAAGGTGCTACTGAAGTCTATGGAGATATTGCAGGATATAGGGAATGACACAATCATTCCTACTGGTGATGCTCCTGATGGTAGTGGTATAGATAGATGTGTTCTATGATGTGTGTCATCATCTCTAAGCTGGTAATGGATCTGAAGTGTTTCTATTGCTGCTGGTGTTGGTGTTGATAGTGTTTCTGTTGCTTCTAGTGACGCTACTGATGCTGGAACTGAATTTGCACTCATGGGGTTATCCCCTCAGGTACAATCTTGTCCTTTTGATTGTAATCATAATATACATAACTTACAAAGTGATTGATAATCTAGAAGAGACTCTCACATATAAAGATTTTTCTGCAAGTCCAACATACAAAAGTTCACTCAAAACTTAGAACAACATAAGTATCTAGGTACCAAAAATAATCAGTTACCAATAGAAGAGAATATTAGAATCTATCACTAGCAGACCTATGCAACACCACCAACATGCTAAAAGATATTGAAAAATTGAATAACAGGCTAGAAATTGAGTAATATGAAAAGCCAAGGTCAAACTTGAGAGTCTAATGCAAGATTTGGACAAATGAATGAGTCTTCCAAAAACCTATCAAACTGAACAATAGTACCATGCCTCTAGATCAAAATTTGTTTAAGGATATGGAGACACTTTTGATCAATAGGTTTTGATCTCCGCACCTGGTATCTTTTATGACTCATCTCTTCAGATTCTATAGAGAAACCTCTCTATGACAGGTTTGTCAAACCTGTTGGAATTCATGCTATTCTCCCCCTATAACAGAACATTCATAGCCTCCTTCCAACAAGCCTGACATTGATGATACACAGTTTACCTATGGTTCAAAGTCCTATACTAATTCTGAATCTAACTCTGTATCTAATGACTTTGTCTCTTGTGAAACTAGTGACAAGTCCTCAGACTCAGAAACAACTGGCTTTGCATCCTGTGCATCAAGTGTCACCTCCTCAAGCACCATGCCCAATGCCTCTAGTTCAGTTGATTTGCAGACTTTACACAAGACTGATGACCAAGGACCATGCAATGTCACTCAAAGTCCTAGTTTTTCTTTTAAGGAGAATGTAAAAACTCCTAGGAATTTTTGTAATAGGAATGGGTCAAACAATATTATACCAGTGTAAAAACAAGTCTTTTGTTCTAAAGAAATTTTATTGTGGATAAATTTTATTTGATTCGAGATTGTGATTTTTATGAGAATCAGTTGAGATTGAATAATTCACCTTTGTGGAAAAATGTAGAAAACATTCCCTCATTTGTTCCTAGACCAGCCTATGTTCCTGCTGGTAGTAGGAATAGACCAACATCTGTTCCTGCTGGTAGGCCATTTCCTACTGGTAGTAGGAATAGACCAACATCTGTTCCTGCTGGTAGGCCATTTCCTACTGGTAGTAGGAATAGACCAACATCTGTTCCTGCTGGACGGCCATTTCCTGCTGGTTGGCATAATCCTGCTGCTAGACCTATGACCAGACCTAAAAGCAATTATTTTCAACACTTTAGTTGGCCTGGCTCATACAATCAAATGGATATGGATGGGGGAAGATGGGGAACTGCTGTTAAGACCTCAGCAGGTTGTTCTTGGCAAAGTAACAGGCCATATATGCATTGGGGATCCAAGAACAATGATGGATCTCACCAATCTACAGGATTCTCCGCATATTGATCCACAAGGCAGGCCCAAGTCATTTCTGACTTGGGTCTCCCATGTATACTAATCTTGTATTTTCTTTTGTATAATTGTAGAACAATCCTCATACAAATAAAGATATATTATGTTGATAGTGTTGTTCCAGAACATTGACAGGTAATAAGGAGAAATTGGCTGATTTTGTGAAGATTAAAGGAGGGACTATCACTTTTGGAGGTGGAGATGGTAAAATCACTGGTACGAGCACAATCAGGACAACCAACTTCACTTGAGAATGTTTATTATGTGGAAGAACTTCAAAACTTCAATTTGTTCTCTATGTCACAAATCTGTAATACCAAGAACAAAGGTTCTATTTACTGGAATCAAATGCCTTGTCCTCTCAATGAGTCCAACTACCTGACACGACAGTCAGGAGTTGTTCTCAGATTTCCAAGAGACACATTCTCTAATGCTTCAATTTGCTAAATCCATCCAGAAAGGGAAATCAAGTGTTTGTTGGCAAAAGCATCCTTAGATGAGTCCACCAAATGGCATAGAAGGATGGCTCATGTGAACTTCAAAAACATGAACAAGCTGGCAAAAACATGATTTCAATGGGCCTTCCTTCAAACTCTCACAAATAATCAACTGTGTTGCATGCAACAAGGGAAAGCAACACAAGGCCTCTTACAAGGCCATCACTGCAGTCAGCACCATTTCTGAGCCTCTCCAGTTACTTCATATGGACCTTTTTGGTCCTACTTCCATCAGGAGCATTGATCACAAGAGCTATTCTTTGGTGGTTACAGATGACTTTAGCAGGTTTAGCTGGGTTTTCTTTTTGGGGACTAAGAATGAGACTTTTTCTATTCTTAGAGATTTCATTACCTTCGTTGAAAACCAGTTGACTAAAAAGGTTAAGGCTATCAGGTGTGACAATGGGACAGAGTTTAAAAACTCTAACTTAATTGAACTCTGTGGGTCTAAGGGGATTAAAAGGGATTATAGTGTAGCCAGAACCCCTCAACAAAATGGGGTTGCTGAAAGAAAGAATAGAACCCTAATAGAGGCAGCAAGAACTATGCTTGCTGACTCTAAGTTACCTACCATGTTTTGGACAGAAGCAGTTAGTACTGCTTGTTATGTTCTAAACAGGGTTTTAGTAACTAGGCCCCATAATAAAACTCCCTATGAACTTTATAACTAGAAAGTTCCAAACGTTATCACCTTAACCTTTTGGCTTGTCATTGACCATACTTTACACTAGGGATCATTTTGGTAAAAATTTGAGGTAAAGCTGATGAAGGATTTCTTGTTGGGTACTCAGCTCATAGTAAAGCTTATAGAGTTTATAATTTATCCAACAAAAGGATAGAAGAAACACTGAATCTGAGATATATGGAAGATAAACCAAATATTCAGGGTTTGGGTCATGAATGGTACTTTGACCTTGACTATTTGACTGATTCTTTAGGTTATACTCGTTTCAAGTCTAATCAACCTGCAGGTACTCAAGATACTAACAATCATGCAGGTACACAAGATGACTCAGATTCAGAGAGTGATGAGCAATTGATTGTTGTTCCTTCTTTTCCTTCTAACCATTTTTCAGGTCCCGAGGTTAATCCTGCTTCTGACACTGTGGAGAGCACTTCAGACTATGCAGAGGAACTTGCTAGGCTTCAAAGACAAGAATATGAAGCCAATTCTGCAGCAAAGGACACTTGGAAACGCTGATAGTGCATATTCTGCTACTGCATTACCTGCTGGTAGTATTAAACATGCTGCTGGTGTTTCTTCTATTTTTCCCTTCTACACCATCTCTCTATGGTTGACCTTTCAGCTGATGTACACACCACTTCCTCCTGGTCACTCATTGGGCTCAAGTGAAAATTCTACTAGATTTCCCTCTCCTTCTGACCTTGCCAATCACATATCCTCATCTTCAGAGATGGAGGGCATTCACCATCATCCTACTACTGGCATTTTCTCTGAATCTTCATATGATGCTGACTTTGGTGGTTCAATCACAAATTTAGCACCTCACATAGATGTTGATCCAGCTCCCACAAGAAGAGTGCATACTGTGCATCCTATTTCACAGATTATTGGGGATATTTCTTCACCAGTTCTCACAAGGGGATCTTTGAAGAAATCCAAGTTTGGAGAGAGTGCTCTTGCTGGCTATGTTCATGATCAACAAAGGAACAATCACACAGACTATTTACATTGTCTGTTTGCTTGTTTTCTCTCCCAACTTGAACCTAGCAGTGTTGCTCAAGCACTTAATGATCCTGATTGGGTAGAAGCTATGCAGGAGGAAATGCAACAGTTTGTTCATCAGGAGGTGTGGAAGCTTGTGCCATTACCAGAAGGAAAAACTGCTATTGGGACTAAATGGAAATTCTAAGAATAAAAGAGATGCCAGAGGTATCGTAGTTCGAAATAAAGCAAGGTTGGTGGCTCAAGGTCATAGGCAAGAGGAGGGCATTGACTATGATGAGGTATTTGCTCCAGTGGCTCGAATTGAAGCTATTCGCTTATTCTTAGCATTTGCTTCATACATGGGTTATGTTATTCAAAGGATGTCAAAGTGCCTTTCTCTATGGGGAAATTGATGTAAGAAGTCTAGTAAACTCAACCCAAAGGTGAATTGGAGGATCCATTTCACCCTAAGACATGTAAGATTGTGTGAAAGCTTGATGGCTTCAACAAGCACCACGGGCCTGTATGCACGCTTGGTCTACGTTTTCTGTAAAGTATAATTACAAAGAGGTTCAATAGACAGAACACTCTCTTTATTAAGAAGAATTCTAGGGACATCATACTTGTCCGGTTTATTGGATGACATTATTTTTTAGGCTCCACCAATAAAGCCTGAGTGAATGGAAATTGAGGTATTGGATAAAGGTGAATTTGCATAGTGCGATGGGTGAGTAACATTCTTTTTTTGCCCTTCAGGTTACTCAGAACTCCAATGGATATTTAACAGCCAATACAAGTATTACAGGACATTCTTAAGAAGTTTGATATGGTGAATGTGAGATCTGCAACTACACCCTTTGAAGCTACCCACCCTAAATCCAAGGAAGAACCTGATGAGGCTGTTAATGTTCATTTATACAGATCCATGATAGGTTCCTGATCGTAAGTTTTATATACCTAAAATATATATATATATATAATATAACCTCAAGAGTAATTAAGAAAATTACCAAGTTACCCTTGATAAAATTCACTCTCAAAAATATATATAATATAATATATAATACGTATATTATACCGGGTAAGTATGATCACCCGGGTCGTTATCCCCAATGACTAGTGAAATTGAAACCACGTTTAGGTTCGGATCCTGATTTGAATGAAGCAAAGATATTTTGGATACGCTATAATTACTACTTAAGAAGCAACAAATAATGATAATTAAGCAAATAAACAAATTTTAAATCCTAAAAATGTAAACTAAAATTTCACTAAATTAAGAAAAATTACCGAAAATTATTAAAAGTAAAAGCCCTAATTTTTATCTTTTTATAAAAGTTTAATTAAACTAATTAATAATCAAACCTAAATACTAATTAAAATTAATAAACTTAATGAAAAACTTAACTAAGGACTAATGGCGCAAAAACCTAAGAAACTAACGGGGAAACTAACAAACTAACGGAGGGACTAACTGAAAAACAATTAAAATCGAAAAGTTACACTTTCTACCCTGAGGATCTATCCCGACAACAAACTAAGTCCAAAAAGCATTCGAAATTTTTTAAAGAGCTTAAATGACAAAACTCTAAAGAAGCGCAAAGTTGTAAAGGAAGCCAGGGAGAACAAAATTAAATAAAAGTCACTTTTGCTGAAATATAAATAAGCTCACAAAGAGCTTTATCTTTAAGCTGTTACAGAAAGATAGGGCTTACCCTTAGGTTTTAGAAATAAATCCTTGCTATAAAAAACTCAAAACTAGATCAAAATGAAAAAGGAAAGAAGTTCTAAAGAGCTTATGATATGCTTAATCTATACATGAAAAGAAACTAAAGCTTAAACCACTTTTATGCTACTAAAATTGATCATGAAATAAGCAAACTCAGGAAATAAGCAAAGAAACACAAAATCCAAGTGAGCTAAAAGGCTTAAAAAGCTAAACTAGACTCTAAAATTTTAAGGACTTATTAAACTTACTTATAATCTATCTAATTAAGCTAGAAAATATAGACTTAAAAGCTGAATTAACAAATTTAAATCCTAAAGACTCTAAGTACTGTTTTTGGAGTTTTCAGGTTTTTTTATGACTTTTGTCAGCTAAGTTTAACTAGGAAAATAGGCTAGAAATTGCAAATTAAGACTTAAAATGTATTAAGCTATATTAAAACTCAAGTCCTACTAAATTTGATAAACTAGATCCTAAAATTACTGTTCTAAATTAAGCTGAGAACACAGCAGTACTAACTGAGGTTAGTACTGCTAGTGTAAAAATTCAACAGTACTTTCAAGTGAAAGTACTGCTGATGCAATTTGACTTTTGAGACAAAATTAAGCTATGGAAATAAAGCTAGTAAATTAAACTAAGCTAAATTCATAATAACTATAACTAAACTTAATACACTGAACTTAACAAGCTGAAAATCTAAGCAAACAGGTACAAACTGGGAAATGCATTACTAACTTGGAAGTTAGTACCTGGTAGTGTAAAGAATCATCATATTAACTTAAGTTAAATACCGTTAAGTGCAAATTAAAGGTGCACTAAACCAAAAACCCCTTTACCATTTTGACAGGACATCGACACGCATAAATACGAGCAAATAAAATGACAGCACCAGCCTCAAAACCAGAAAAACAAACATAGCTTAAAATAAACCTAGCAATCCATGATTAAACAACCGCAAAAGAAAAATCAAAGAACTTAACTAATAACACTATATTATAATAAAAAGAGAATTATCAAGGACCCAATTAGAAACTCAGAGCTATAACTATTTGAACAAAACAGAAAAGGACAAACAACTATAAGCAAAAAAATATAAAATAAACACTAATAAGCAAAGAGAATAAGCAAATAAGCAATATTAAGTATATAAGCAATAACTAAGCAATTAAACTGAAATTAGAGAAACATGAAAAGAGAAACTTACTTGATCCTTTAGCAAAAACAAAAGAACCCAAAAAAGTCATCACCCATCACAGACTCTATGCTTATGAAATAAGCTAGAGAAAAGTTCCCAAGGGATCACATCCAAGTAAAGATCCCTTCCAAAGCTCAAATACAATAAGAAAACAAATAGATTTAACTTATTTAAGGGTATAAGTAAGATTAATTTCTGAATTCAACACAGCTTCTATTTCAGCATAAAGACTGAAAGAGCTTAATAAGAGCCTTATTAAGATAATATTTGCTTATTAAGAGAGCTTCTGAACATTAAATGAGAGCTTAGAAAATGAGAATTTCAAACACTAAAAACTATGAATTTCAAAAATTAAAGAAGCTGATTACAATACATGCAAAAGGAAGTTACATTTAAGAAATAACGAATTTAAGCTAAAATTAATAAAAACTAAAAATCCCCCCCATTGTGTGTTGGAATGAGGCTTATATTAATGCTCTGAAGAAGCTTCAAGGTTGCCTTGCCTTGCCTCCAAACTTTTAATCTCAGCCATTCAATTCATTACTCATTGAGCATCAATCTGCGTTTGATCCAAATGTGGACACCTGAGGATTGCCACGGTGCATACCTTGATGTGACGTTTATGTTAGTTATGTTGAGTATATAGCACAAAAACCCACCACTGTTGTGTTTCTTTCAATGATTTACTTGGCATAGAGCTTGAGCTAGGATAGTCTCCCCTTGATTTAGACTAATTATCCCTGCCATCTGTAAGGGAGACCTTGAATTGTCTTCCGTACCCTTATTAATTTCATTTGCCCTTGTTTTACCATAGGAGGTGAAATCGGGAAGACGTGTGGAATAGTACAAGGGATTTTCCGCCTATATTCGAACAGTTAAAACTTTGATCTGGGAAGTTTACACATTTGGTCCTTGTCTTTCTTTTCTCTCTCTCAAGTTATAAATAACTTTCGAGAAATGCAAGAATGGCCCTTGGAGAAGTTAAAAAAAGAAATGGGCTAAGGCTTTGCTTCGGCTTTGTACTCTTCTGATTTTCGTGTCCGTGCTTGCTTGATTTTGACTTTTTTCTTGTGATTTTTGACTTTTCCATACCTGCACACATAAAACACAAATACAAGCATATTTTGCTATTTTTTGGTCTGTTGTGGTTTTATTTGGGTATTATTAAGTTAAAAACTAGATATGTGTAATTTACACTTATCAGTCCCGTCATAGTAATTGACACTTCAGCCGATATATCAGTATAGTCAGTGAGTGCTTTTTCTAGACACCGGTCACACCTTTGACACCCTTTAAATGCAGTCAAGAGGAATTCAAGTATCTTAAAGGCCGACCGCAATTAGGTCTTTGGTACCCAAGAGAGTTTCTCCTTTTGTTTGAAGCATATAGTTGATAGCGACTAGCAGTTTCCCATGGTGATCGAAAATCACTACTGGTGGATGTCAATTTCTGGTAGAACGTTAATATCATGGCAGTGTCAAAAGCAGACTATTGTAGTCTACCACATCAACTGAAGCTGAGTATGTTGCTGCTTGCTAACTGTTGTTTCAGGTACTTTGGATACAAAATCCAATTCTTGTATTAAGGGTTCAATTATTATGAAACACTAAGACTTTATGAAATCAGAGTACCATATGTATTGTTAAAAACCCAGTCTTTCACCAACGAACAAAGCACATAGAAATTAGGCACCATTTTATTAGAGATGCAAATGAAAAACATCTTATTCAAGTGCTTAAAATCCATACCGATGATAATATGGCTGATTTGTTAACCAAGGCATTTGATGGACCACGGTTTAATCACCTTGTGGTTCACATAGGGATGATAAATCCCTAGATGCCATGGTTAAGGGGAGGATTTGGGTCCAAGGGGAGGACTGTTGTTTGTATATTATTCTTAGGATATTAGAATAGCAGCTTAAATTCTAGTAGTTAGATCATTTTGTTTTTCTATGTAGTTAGATCCTTTCGTTTTTCTATGTATATGGTTTGTGTGGTTTTGGTCTAACATCTTGCAGGGAAATGATTCATGCTGCGTGACTAGAATGGAGTGTGTGTGGCTTTCTTTTGATGCGACCCATTCCTTCTGGTTGGATTTGTGTTATTACTGGTGTTGCCAGAGTTTCTACTAGTGGGAATACTGGTTTCTACTGGCTGAACAATTTCTCCTGTTTGTGTTACTGGTTCCTGCTGGTACCATTGTTCCTGCTGGTACCATTGTTCCTGCTGGTCTAGTTATTTTTTTTCGAAGGGTTGACTTTTCTTTAATCAAGTAACTTAACTTGAGTTTTATTACATTTCAATAATAAAGATGGGATAGGTGGGCATTTAATTGATAAAAAGGGTATCTATTTGAAGGGTTAATCACTGTTTGCCCTCATTTTTACAATTACATTTGAGATCAAACCCTAATTTTTACAGCCCACTCTATACCTCCATCTCACCCTTCGAGATTGTAATTCCTACTACCCACCAGTAGCAACTCTCTTGCGATCTAACACCAGCATTAACATACAATCCTATTCCAGCTACCGTCGCATCAATGGCTGCCCTAAAATATCGCGATGAGCACAACAGGATTGGATTTTTGGAGAAACCCAAAGGAAGTACCGATTATCATCAGGTTATTGAATTTTTGCTTGATTCTCACATTAGGTATGCTCTTGTAACTGACCCACTCATCTATGATTCCCTCATAACCCAATTCTGGTCTACGGCCTCACTCCGATCATCTGAGTTAGGTCCACCAGCTATTGTGGCCACCATTGATGGGACTCCATACACAATCACTGAATCTCTAGTGAGGAATAAGTTGCAGTTACATGATGAAGGGGGAATTGTGGATATGCCTATCCCTGACATATACTTAGGCATGGATAATCTAGGTTACCCCACTGAGGGTAAGTTGACCTTCCATAAGAACAAATTCTCACCTCAGTGGAGGTTCTTGATCCATACTCTCTTACATTGTCTTAGTACTAAGTCCGGGAGTTGGGATCAATTTGGGACATCCTTGGCCATTGCTTTAATCTGTTTGTGTGAAGGGAAGAAGTACAACTGGTCTCGCTATATCTTTACTGGGATGATAAATAACATGCATAACTCTAAGAAATTTTTGATGTTTCCTAGGTTTCTACAACTGATACTGGACATAGAAACTAGGAATCCCAAACCATACCATGCAGTTAGACTGACCAGTAAAATGTTTGCCAATATGAGACTGAACTTTCATGGGGATCATATGCCTTTGTTGGCATCTATGCTTCCTCCTGCTCAACCTGCTATAGCAGGTGAAAGCTCAGGGGAAGCTGAACCTTCAGTCCCACCCGATGTCCCTGAGACAGTGACTGAGACTGTGCATTCACATGAACAAGTCTCAACACCACTCAGACCAGCACCAACCAATACTAATGCTCAACAGAATGAGCAGGGTCCATCTTCTGACCCTAACTTTGAGACTCCTTCAACTCAAGCCCATGACTCCATTCCTGACCCTGTTCCTTCTACTAATGTGGAAGATGAATCTCTGGGAGGAACTTTCTTTGCTACTCCTCCAAGGTCCCCTGCAGCTCCACCTAAAGGTATACCTCAAGTGGTGCTGCGGACCCCCTTAATCTAACAGCTTTGTGTACATTAGTGTGTGAACAAGGGAAAAAGATTGAGAATTTGGAATCTGAGCTTAAAGCCCATAAGCTGCTGTTTAAAGAGGTGATGGGAAAGTTGGTGAAAAGAGTGAAGTTTCTGGAATCAAAACTCAAAGCTAGACGAAGAAATGTGGTTGTGAGTGAATCTGATAATGAGGAGGCAGAGGAACATGATGTAGACCCATTGATCAAGCTTGCTAAAGCAGCTGCTTCTGCTGCTGACACATCTCCTATTCCTGCTAATGACAATCAAACAGCTGACATTCCTCCTGGTGCATCCACTCACACTACTGCATTTGGTAGTGATACAGATGTTCCTACTGGTCCTTCTTTTGGGTTTTCTGCTGATTCCTTTAACAAAGGAAAATCTCCTATGGTAGAGGAAGATCCTCCAATCAAGCAAAGGTCTTTCAGACAATTGGAGGAGGACCGATTGGGTGCAGAAGCTGCAAAGGAAACTACTGAAGAGGAACAGTGCTGAGTGGCTAGAGAACGAAGATGGAAAGACAAAGGAAGATGGCAAGAGTGTTCTTAATACTGCAAATTACTACACGGATATAGATTGGGTCGATCACGCGACAAGTACATGCTAATCAGGGACTTACTGCTGATTTACTTGGTCCTGATGTTACTGAAGAAAACTTTGCAGCGAGAATGGTCCAAGTTATTGCTGAACGGAGGAGACAGTTTGAAAAACAGAGGTTTTTAGAGAAGAGGGATAAACCTATGACATATGCTCAGCAGAAAAACTTTATGAGAACTTATGTCAAGAATCAGAGTTCTGTCATTTATTCTACTGGATGGACTTTGAAACATGTCAAGTCTTTTACTGATGCCACACTTCAGGAGGAGTTTAACAAGATTCGACATGCTGTTGAAACTCTGCAAACTCAGATACTCAGAAGGTCTATTAAAAGACCTGGTGCAGAATTGGACAAGCCTACTTCCAAGAAGTCAAAATCCAATGAAGCTCAACACACTTCTGTTCCTTCTGAATCATATCCATCAACTGCTGGTGCTCCATATAACCCTTCACCATTTGTTGATACTCCTCCACACTCACCTGAGGCTACACCTGTTTCACCACCCAAACCATCTGATGCTGCTCCATCCAATGCTTCATCACACCCTGATGTCCCACCTGAAACATCTGTTGATCCAACGGTTACTCCTACACCACCTTGTGCTCCACCTGTTTTTCGGTCAACTGGTCCACGGACAAGAAGTAAATCAATTGATGCTGATATCAAGACATATACCACCAGGAGGAAGTCTCTCGCCCCAAGGAAGATGCCCTCTTCTGAAGTGGATTTGACTGCTCCTGATGACTCCTTCATTCAAGTGCTGTTGAATGATGATTCTGATGATACTGATGCTTCTGACCCTCTTTTATTTTGGCATGCATTTGCTGCTTGGGAAGTCATTCCTACTGGCTTGGGAGATGTCAATGCATTATACTTCACTGATAAAACTTCCAAATACTTTACTCATCTTCGAGAGATTCTGCACTTGGTTGATCGACAGGATCTGTCCAAGTTATATGGAATGGTTGTTAAGTATTATGAAGTCAACCCTCTAGCTGGTAATGGATTGATTTTGTGGGGAGATCTTCATGTTTTGTTTGAGTCTACTAATGGTGGTTCAAGTGTTGAAGTGTGGAATGATCAAAAGGAGTGGGTCATTCGCAGCTGGAAGTTGTTTCCATTTTCAGGTGTTCATGTGCTGGAAACGTTTACAGGCAAGATTTTATACATGTTTGCAGATACACCATATCCTCTTTCTGTTTCTCTGATGAAAAAGATGTTGAAACATAAGTTGGAAGTGGAGATAGATGGTGTAGGGAATGACATGACGCATGCTGTGCAACTGATTAAGTTCATCAAGAATCAGCTTGCTTCTTGTGTTCCTTCTGCTTGATTCTGGTATCTTGTTACTGTCTTGTATATATATTTTTATTGCTTTTGGTATGTATAGTTTTGTTTATTGCAGGTCACTTTGGATGGTTTTTGGGGTTTTGGTGGTTTTTGGATGGTATCACAATGTTTTGAGTTGCTACTGAGCTTAAATCCTTTTTGGCTCAAAATTTGGTTTTCATGTGATAAAATATTTTGGTGCAAAATGGTTTTATGGCATTTTGATTTCAAAGTTTCTCTTTTGGGGTGCAACATCATTATTGGTTTCAATTCCCAGGTCTTAGACTAGAATGAATTGATATAGCTGTAATGGTTTGCTTAAAACCATAGGGTCTCTCAACTGACCTATGTTTCATGTACCAATTAGTTGAGATGGTTTACAGTCCACCATGGGAATAACCCTTTCTGGGTCCCAAGGATTGTCTAGCCCACAAGCAAACGGCTATGTGGTAAAGGCTTATAAAATCCGTTGATGGTTGCCAGGTTACCCAAAA
Organism: Tanacetum coccineum; assembly: GCA_026074375.1. Taxonomy (NCBI): domain Eukaryota; kingdom Viridiplantae; phylum Streptophyta; class Magnoliopsida; order Asterales; family Asteraceae; genus Tanacetum; species Tanacetum coccineum. The sequence continues at coordinate 50,854 of BQNB010033826.1, forward strand.
CTGGATGGTTATCACTTGCCATATTCTTGAAATGAAAAGTGGCTAGTCCTGAGCAAACGGCTACAGGTAAAGACTAATCAAATCCGTTTATGGCTGTGATGACTTGCCCAAAGTCATATAGTATTCAACCCACTATGATTAAAGTTTGGAGTGGTTGAAAATGGTTCCAATCTTCCATGGCATTCCTTTTTCTAGGACCCTATAGATTGGCTAGCCCAAGAGTTAATGGCTACTTGGTAAAGGCTTCATCAAATCCATTTATTTTCTATGATTCACCTCTTCCAGGAGTTAACACACCATGGAAAGTGATGAGAATAGTTATAACCTGAATTGATGACTCTTATGCTGCTGTGGAGATTCTGAGTTCATGCTATGGAATTCATTGTTGCTGCTGGAGTGCTCAAGTTCAAGTTATTGCTGCTGTTTTTGTTGCTGTTTCAATCCTCAAGCTTACACGTAAAGATCTATCTAGAAACTGGACATTAACTATGTCAAAATCCAGTTTAGGGGAGGATTGTTAGGAATATTTGTATTTATTAGTTCCTACTGGTAGTAATGTATTCCTACTGGAATATTTAATTGCTACTGATAGTGTAATAGTTGCTACTAGCGGGTATGTAGTTCCTGCTGCTTATGATATTAATCATGGTAGAGTAAAGTAATTACTCCAGGATAAGTTTAGTTCGTTTAAACTATGGATAGGCATGAGATGTAGTAGATAGACTCATGGAATCGTAATTCTAGGGGAATTAGGTTAGGGTTTCATATCTATAAATGAAACCACACGGTTTAGGTTGAAGGAAGACGATTAAACAATCAAGAAATAGTTTTATGTTTAATAGAAAAGATCCATAGAGGATCAAAGTATTGTGTTTAGTAATTCTTCTTTAGCACTATTGTTTATTTTCCGCGTGAACAATAGATTGTGTTGTTAGACTCTCACAGAGTTACTTTTGATTACATTAGTACTCTATATCCTTCACAGGCTTAAAAGATCTATCTAGGGTTGAGACCTACACAAATTAATAAATAATATAAGTTTCTAATTACACAATTAACTTATAACTAGTTATATTGAACACACTAAGTTAATTACTACTATACATATGATTTATAACTAAGTTAAATGAGCTTCACTTATTTGTTCAAAAGGGAGTGGACACATTTCATAAT
>BQNB010033827.1:0-52026 GCA_026074375.1 Tanacetum coccineum
CATTTTCAAGAAAGTCGAGAAGGACGACACGACCTTCATGGAAGAGGCGAGTCACGAGAGACTTGTAGACCTCCCTTTCGTGACCGGTGAAGCCTCTGGTATGGTGATACATGGGGATGTAGTATGCGGTGTCGCGATGATCAACTTGAATGGAATTCGGCATAGTGCACCTAAAGTTATCAAATGCAAAACACAAGAAAACCATGTTAAATTTCAGAAACATCATTGTTTCCAAAGTGGACAACTTTGTTTTAAAGATGATTTTAACAGTTAGTTAGTTTTTACGGGTATTAACAATCTTATTTACTTAAATCCTTTCCTCCTTTTTTTGATAGAACAATGTGCATGGATTATTTTCTTGATAAGAGATATGTTTCAATACTTAACTAGGGTTATCCTAACTGCCAAACACTTGATTTGGGAATCAAAATAATTGTGAGAATAAAACAAAGATCTTAGGATAAGAGTTAATCAAAAGAATGTATATAAATGTAATTAGGACTTACAATTAGTCAAGAGAATTAAGAGAGATTCGAAAAATTGCTGAAGAAGCTTTAAAATAGTCAATGGCGGTTTCTAGGGAAGAGTAATTTTTTTTTAAAACAGTCAGATGATAAAAAGAGGAACAAGACGTTTTGTTCTGTTAGTTTGCCGGTTCTGCCGGTGTTGTTCATATAACAGAACTAGCTTGAGTTCCCAATGGAACCGGCTAGGGTTTGTTTCGAAAAAATAAAATTTTGTGTTATTATTTTTTTTAATTTTTTCCCTTTATAATTTATTTATTTTATTATTTTTTAATTAATTGAGATACATATTTATTTTTTGGTCGCATTTTTGATTTGATATCTAAGCACAAAAAAATGATCTTTCAAAAAGAAAGAGAGGTGCAAGCGGAAACGAGTCTTATAAATAGAAATTACATATATAGAGATTCAATGTACAATGCAATACATAAAATAGGAAAGACAATAGTAATATAGAATGCGAGGATGAAGAACACGTCTCCATGCGAGAACTTGATCATAAGATATGCGAGCATTACGAGCGAGATGATGATCATGATTAAAACGGGGCTTGGGATTTCTAGGAGTGCTTCCATGGGGTGAGCCGGTTAAGAATTTGAGGGAGAAAAAGGATGAGAGTTGAAAAATTGTTTTTGAAATGGTGGGTAAGTGAAAAAGGAGAATGATTTTTATATTTAAAGAGGGTGAACCGTTGGGGTTGATATGGGGAGTAGTAAAGAAAGTTTTGAATTTTGAATAGATTTATACCCGAAGATCTTGTGACAAGGCATCGTATCTTGGGATGAAATAGAAATTTGAGATGAAGATGCAAGAGTATGCTATACTCGGGAAATTATTATTATTATTAATTTTTTTTAAAAGGAAATACGTAAAGATAAATACATACCATATAGAAAGTTATCACAGAAAGCAATTAATAAGTATTTAACCAAGAGGGTTGTGTACCTTGTTAATCATCGATTATTTCGGAGAGGCAAGAAATGACAAGAAAAACTTAGATTACTAGAAATTAAAAAAAAAATAATAGCTATACTTGAGATCCGGAATAAGATAGCTCAATTTTAACAAATTAATTTTTTTTTATTTTTTTTTATGGCCCAATTGAAATAAAATAAGTTTTAAATTTTGAGGCCCAACAAAAAGAGTTTGTTCTTCTTATGAAGTAGCCCAAAACCCAAAAAAAATTTATCAGTCAGACATCCGGTGCTGTCGATTTACCTTTGCCGGTGCTGTTGACCAATGGTACCGGCGGAATCGACTTATTGGGCCAGTCCGAAATATGATAGTAACATTCTTTCCATTTGTTCTTTCACCTGAGCTTTACAAGAAAAACATGTACTAGAGGAATGTGTGTATATACATTGACTTTTGATTTAAAGATATTTGATTGGATTTTGAAGATTTTTGAAATACAGTATTTCGAAAAATCTTCGGTAACCTACTCTGGTACCAATTATGGAAAACTAGAAGGGGGTGGGGGGTGAATAGTTTTCCTCATTAAAATTATTTCTTTTAATTTGATATCCTTATTTTTAGATCCAGAGATGACAAATCAATGTATATGTGATTATGAATACTTAGAGATGCAGTGAGTAATGTGAATAAAATAATAAAGTATATGTGACAAAGTATTTATAGTGGTTCGGCTACAAGGACACCTTCCTTGCCCTACTCCACTCCCCGAGTCACCTACTCGAGAGTTCAAATACACTAATCACCATTACTCCTTCGAGCGGCGGAAAAGCCTCACAATGTTGCTTACCCGTTTATCTGGTGCTATGCTAAACACCGGGTTTTATAAGAAGAACCATTCATCACATACATATACACCCATCAATAATCCTATCCTAGGTATTGTGTCCCAACAATATTGATCACAATATATCAAAGTGTTTGCCCTCTACTAGGTACTAAACTTTTACATCATTTACAATATGCACCATTATTACTAAACAATGATGTAGATTTGTTTATACTTAATGAATGATAGAAGAAGGTCTTGAGATCAGTAGCTTGACTCAAGTATAAGGAGGGATCTTTGCTCTAAGTAGGTTGATGAGCTTGATCATGAAATGGTTATGTCGGTACAACATCTTCTATATCAGAAATCTACAAAACACTAAAAAAATACCCATGGTAAAGGATCTGTGGTTAGCTGAATATAGAGAGAGAATTATGTATCAATGAGTAAGTAAGAACAAGTGAAATGAGTTGGTATTTATAGGCAAGAGTTTTACTGTAGCCCGGTTCTGTTGGTGCCATTGTCCAATGGAACCGGCAGCCAAACTCAATGGCACCGGCCTACAGTAACATAAATCCGAATTTTGAGTTTTAAGATCTTAAAGAATCAAATGTAGATTTGCAAGTTCATGTTTAGATTTGGTAAGAGAAAGTTCTACTTTATAATTTGAAAGCTTTTATGAGGTTTATTAATTTAAAGTGATTAAGTATAACTTTTGAAGAAAAAAATGTTTATGTGATATATGGAAATGTTTAGTTATTAGAGAATTATGGATCTTGACCAAAAAAATACTTGAGGTCTTTTATAAAAAATTATCCAATGAATTGTTAAAAGTGTGCTTGTGTCAAAAAGATTATTATGATGAGAAGTATGCTAGATGGGTTAGGAAAACTTTTTGGTTTAGAACTTATGAATTTTGTTGTTTATAAGTTTAATGTTTTGTTATTAACAAAACAAGGAAATATCGAATAATATAAATAAATATTTTTACGGTTTATTTGTATTAACAGGTACCAAGATAGGAATGCATGTTTTTCCTATATTTTGCACAGGACCTCGCTGAAAGCAAAGAAATCGACGAAGTTGGTGAGGTATCAATCATCTAGAATCCTATGTGTGTTGTAGTCATGCTGGAATATAGACGCATTTACAACACACATCCTTGCTCATAAACTCAACATGGAGAATCTACCGAGCAAAATATCAGGGGTGTTTCTCATTCTAATTCTTTTTAAATTCTCGTATTTAATGGTTTATCTATACAACGAGGACGTTGTATAATTCAAGTGAGGGGATGGGAATTAGAATGATAATTGTTTTATTTTTCACATTAAAATGCTTAAATTATGCTCAAATTTAAAAAAATTTCAAGCATACTTTTGTGAAATTACTTGATACATAACCTGCACACAATAACCCTTGTTAGATATTGTGAGGATTAACCTTATCTGTTTCCAAACGTTTACCCAAATTCTACAAAAATATGAGTGTGCCGGTGATGTTGTAGACTTTAGAACTTGGCTTGGTATATCTGTTCGAGACCACAATATAGAGTACTACGGATTTAGATGGAGTAACTTGTTTAAATTGGTAAATTTTTAGGATTACACCCAAAAAGCCTATACATGTTGTTTATTAACTAACTACACTAGTTAGTTAACCCCCATATAAACCCTTTGTTTACTCTCGTCTTAAGAGTAAGATACCCCTAGAAAACCGTAAGAGCCAAAAAAAAATTTTTTTTTTCTATTTAGGAATTACACCAACGATCTGTGCGTTACACCTTTACACCTTAGCCTACCCTGTTAGATTATGTCCATTTATCAGTTGATAGTTGCTTAAAGTATAAAGTATGTATTTCCCAAGTCTTGTGTCAATTTTCTATCTTTGGTACGGTTGGGATGAAATTTGCGCATTGCAAATGGGAATGTATAAAGTAGTCAAAACTTATGTATTTTTACTACCAACACAATTATTGGTACGTCCGAAGAATGAAGAATTACCGAAGGAATTATCAGTAGTTATTATGATCGTGAAGATGGTGAAATTACACTGATTTTTGTAGTATAGTGTAGCAAAAAAATCGAAAAAATTAGAAAAATCGCAACAAAAAAAAGAGAAAGAAAGTTTGAAGATAATCGCAAGAGCTTAGACCAAAGGAATTTTATGAATGATCGATTATTCGTTGATACGTCTTAAAAATCAATGATGTAGAGTATTATATAAAAGTGCCAATATAGACCCACATATACCAATATCCCTCCATCCCCAATAGATTAGGATATCGCCCTTGTCTTGTAAAAGTTTGTAAAGTATGGGGGAGATGGATTGGGAAGTTGACGTTCGGAACCCAACTTTGGTTGTTGTTTTTGATCAATGATCAAGACATTTGTGAATAGTTGTGTCTTAATCATGGTGAAGGTCGGGAAAAAGTGTCTAGCAACTTATATCTTGGTCCTAGTCTATTTCTTTGGTAATTTTTGTTTAACAACAATTTAATTCCCTTTCCTATTCATTAACCATGGGTTTTACGGCGACTGAGGATGTGATTGAGAATGCATGTTATTCCATCGTTACGGCCATGTATGCAATGCTCAGTGCCTTGTTGGTTTATTACTATGGTGAAGTTAGAAGATCCATACCCTATATTACTCTACTAGTCCTACTCTTTAGCTTATTCAAGGTGGGAGTGAGCAGTCACATGTGTTTATCCCGTCGTTACGGGTGTGTATGTGTGGTCTTTTTTTCCCTCCTGAAATATTGGTATCGATAAAGATTAGTTAGAGTAATCAACACTAAGTCTTTTAACAAAAACCCATTTTACCTTTATAAACTTGTTACTCCTTAGCTCTAGTGGTGGAGATGTGTTAGCTTGCCCAAGCATATGATAGAAATACTCGTCACGGCGAGCATGAGCGAGATTTAGTTACATGTTACCACTTAGATTATTTGAGTGATTTGAGTGTTTATCTTCCTATTTCGTGAGGTATTTGGTTATGTACTTGTAATAGATCAAATAAATGCTTAAACGGAAAAATCCTTAGTGATACCTTTTCCTAAACTTCTAAATGCTACTTAAGGACAAGTAGGATTTCAAATGGGGGATATTGATGACATCAAAGAAGTCTATTTTATAGATCATTTTTCCCATGTAATATTAACCTCATTTTTTATAATTATTGCAAAGAATTGTTTACTTAATCATTTATATTTGGGAGGAATTTGCTAGGTAATTATGGATAGTTACTTTGGTAAAGATTAAACTAAATGGCCACACATTTGGAGCTTAAACAAAGATATTTGAATATTACTGTTCTGAAGACCAATATCGCCTATATCCTCAAGGAAGAGACGCGGCGTATTTGTGCCTGCATCACAAAGACCATGAAGGATGAAGATTAATACGCGATATTCCAAGAAAGGAAATACGCGTATTCAAAGCTATATGGGATTAAATATTCTGAGAGATATCAAAGTGGTCCCTACTCAAAGAAACCCCATACGTCGTATCCAAAACACTTTTGGATGACGCCGTATCGACCGGACTCAGACCTTATAAATAGAAATCAAAAATGGAGTTTTCCGTGGGCTAAATCATATCTCAATACTAAACCAAAAGTCGAATTTTTTGAGAGAAAAGGCAGAAGGAGGTTCGAGCACAACGCGTTTAATTTCATAGGAGACTAACGTGTAATTTCCTTAGTACTTTTGTATTTGTTCAGTTTTTGGTTTCATTCCGTCTAACTCGGGTTAGTTACCTTGGCTAAATCATTAGTTTGGTATTAATTATGACGTTTTTTGAAGCTATACCTTCGGGGTATTAGCCATTGTTATGAAGATCTTAATGTTTGGTTGTGCTTATTCTCGATTTCTTATTTTTCATTGAATTGCTGGGTTTATGTTTTCTTCATATTGTGTATGTGCTTTTGTTGCGACTATCATTCAACTGGATCTTGTGATACTAGACCCAGTTATCTAGATACCAAGATAGCTCTCATATAGTTGATTTATACTCTAGATCAACAGGATCACAATTAATGACCTATCTTCACCCTTAGATTGTGAGCTTAGTTGAGCCATAAGGTGACCATGGTACCAACAAGTACGTTCTAATCAATTGGTAAAGACTTGGTTAGTGGACTACTAGTGTATGAATTGCCAGTAAACAGTAAGTGGGTAAAGTCTCTATGAGCTAGGGTTTAACAAGATCACCATTGCCTTAATCCCAAAGATAGATTATAATCAACAAATAAGGATGCTTTATGCGGATGCATTTAATTGTGACAGAATTCTACGTGTCTAGGTCTTAGGAAGAAGTACCGCCTAAGTCTTAAGAATGATATGCCGCTGAGATAAGTAGTCATTGCACAATAATACAAAACAAAATTTGATTGGATTAATAAGGTTAAAAATAATTTTCTTATATTTGGCAAGACGCTCTTTTATCTTTTGTCAATTTGCTTGCATGTGTTTTAGTGTCTTGAATTGGTTTTAGTCACCACCAAACCCGTGCCAGTCTCTCAGGCTGAAAACCCCATTTTTCCATTAGATTTAGGATTAAACATGGTTTTTAGCGTAGATTAGGGACTAATCTTAAGATAGGAAAAAAACCAAATATTAATAAATTGAAAGTGTTCTTCGCTCTCCCCCCTAGTGATCGACACCCTACTTACCACGAAACTCCATCTGATTGGGTACACTGCCCGTGAAAGTGTTGTTTTAGGTAAAGTTGGCAAAATATAAATTTAAAACTTGAAAGCATAAATTACACCTACACGAAAACACCATCAATACGGCGGGGCCACGATGTCAGGATTATAACGCGACGCCGTCGCGCCCGTTTTCTATATATACAAACTCTTTTTTAGGGTTTTAAGTGTGTAACTTTTGGGAACTGAATCCTATTATTAAAAGTTGATTATAGCAGCTGTTTGGTTCGTTTTTAGGGTGTTAAAACCCTCTTGTATATGCCTTAAACACATTTTCTAATCAAGTGAAGTCTTTTATCTTTTATCATTCAATATGTCTATGTGTTGTTTGATTGATTCTTGTTCTTTGATTCCTTTTAACATGCTAGGCTAGATTCCATTAGTATTTACGTATCGATTGCATGAAAACTTAGTTTGTAGATCCTGTTTAATATTGCTCGTTGTATATGGTGTACGCGTTAGGCTCTAGAAAACTTGCTATTAAAACTATTACATTAGCATTGACGTCTAGGAAAAAAAGCGGTGTGTGTAGAAAGGATACATCAGTTAAGTTCTTCATACTACCTTTACACTAATATGGTGATCCATCTTAAGATGTTTTATGAATGTAATGTACTCTTAGGTGGCCTTTTAATAGTCTTCATAATACCTTACTTGTGCGTTGTGCCTTAATGGAATATACTTAGACTACGTTTCATGTAATTCGTTCATGACTAAGGAAATACGTACACAGATCATCACAAGTGTGACAAAGCAATAGAATTAGGAGAATCAAACTAAGGAGTAATGCATGATTAAGTAAATACGTTCGTTTACCATATAGTTTTCACCAAAGTAGTTTAGATTTATTATTAGTATAGTTAGTTAAAACCAAAACCAACCTTTAAAACTAGAATTTTACCCACTTTTTATAAAATGATAAAATACAAAAAATAATCTTCTCTCAACCCTTAGACCTCTTTTATATTCTGTTCGAGCCTTCCTAACCTATTCCCCTAGAGAACGATAACAACCCTCAAGTCTTACCTTACTACACTAAAACGGTTAGGTACTCTGCCTAGGGAGTTGTAAAACTCTTTGTGAGTCATAATGACCCGCATCATAGGACAACCACGAAGAGTTGAAAAAGAAACTTATACCAATACCAGTCCAGAGAACAGACAACTAATTGATGCTGAAGCTGAAGCAATTCATATGATACTCAATGGAATTACTGATGACATATACTCAACAGTGGATGCATGTTCAATTGCTAGAGAAATGTGGCTTGCTATTGAATGTTAGCACCAAGGAGAGTCTATTAACAAGCAAGATGTTAAGACAAAGTTGTTTTGGGAGTTTGGTAAGTTCACATCAAGGGATGGGGAATCAATTGAGTCTTACTACTCAAGATTCTACAAGATGATGAATGAAAGGGTAAGGAACAAGATGAAGGTTAAATGCAAGTAAATGTTCAGTTTCTACAACAACTTCAACCAGAATGGTCAAGATTTGTCATAATTGTCAAGCAACAACAAGACTTGGATATTGTTTCATACCATAGAATCTTTGACATTCTGAAGCAACATCAAAATGAAGTTAATGAAATCCGTGCTAAAAAGATTGCTAAAAATGCCAACCCACTCACACTTGTTGCTGCTGCTCAACATTATCTAGACAATTACTCTCCAGATACTTACTATCATGCACCAAAACCTCACAAAACTCATACATTATCCTCAAGACACACACCATCAACCAGTTCTCATGCAACTACCAGAAATAAAGGCAAAGAGATAGCTAAACCAATTACACCTCCATTTGAGTCTACATCTGAAGAAGACAATGATCCACAACAGGCTCAACAAGATAAGGATATGCAAAAAAACTTAGCACTCATAGGAAAGTACATCAAAAACATCTACAAACCTATCAACAACAACCTCAAAACTTCGTCAAACGCCAAGAACAAGACAGTGGATACTTCTCCAAGATCTAGGAATGACAGAAAAAGTGGGCAGTTTAGGAATCAAAGGATAGTGACAGTTGTTGGGGCTAGGGAAACTGTAGGTAATCTGGTGGTTTAGCAGACTGGGATCGAGTGTTTTAATTGCAAGGAGTATGGACATTTTGCTAAGGAGTGTAGGAAACCGAAACGAGCAATAGGCTATGAGTATCACAAGGAGATGATGATGTTATGCAAGCCCAAGATCAAAAAGGGTTCGGTTCAAGTGCTAAGAGATGAATGGCTACATGACACTGATGATGAGCCGGATAAACAAGAATTGAAAGCATATTACATGTACATGGCAAAGATCCAGGAGGTTCCAACTGCAGATTCAGGACCTACCTATGATGCTGAGCCATTGGAAAAGGTAGATTCAGACGATGACTATAATGTGTTTGCCACTGACAGACAGTATTCTAAGCAACATGAATCCATTAATGACACATATGTTGTGGAAACAGTTAATAGTAATGTCACTACTGATTCATCAGATATGTCTGATAATGAAGGACAGGTTGACCAAAATGTTGAAGAACTTGAGGATGAACGTGTGTTGCTTGCTTCTTTAATTGCCAATTTCAAACTTGATATTGATAAAAACAAAAAATCTCAAAACCAATTAAAGAAAGCAAACACGTTTCTCACTCAAGAGCTTGAGAAAAGCAAACAAGATCTTGATAAAAGCACTCAAGAGCTTGAGAAAAGCATACAAGATCTTGAGAAAAGCAAACAATATTTGTCTTATTGCAAAAGTGAGCTTGAGAAGTACAAAATTCTCCAAACAAATCACAACGACAAAGAGAAAGCTGAACTTGAATGTGCAAAAGCTCTTAGTTTATTAGAAGAAACTAAACGAAGACATAATGAATCTTCAAAGACTCAATCATATATAACCTTTTGTGTTAATGAATAAAATGCCAAGCTTGTAAACCAGATCTCTGCTCATGAAAGTAAGATTTCTCAAATTTAAAGGAAAAATAACAAATGAAAAAGGATTTTAAAGAACTAGAAAATAATAACATTGACAACATGATTGCTTTAGAAAACCAAATCAAGTTTTTAAACAATGTTGTTTATAAAATCGGTCAATCTGTTCAAACCATGCATATGTTGACTCTTAAACCGAGTTCGTATTGTATTGGTCTAGGAAAAAGCAGTTTTGCAAATCCTTTGTACCTCAAGAAAGCTCAAAATGAAAAACCATGTCTTTACAATGTTAAATATGATAAGAATGATCTTGCGAATCTATTTGCTCCCGAATATGATGAAACAATTCATCTTGTGGAAAAAAGTAGATCAAAGTTATGTAAAACTATAGTTAAACCATTTAATTACACCAAGCAAAATAGTCTTTATGAACTTTTTACACCTCAAACTGAAAAGTATCGTGAGCAGTTGTTTTTTGCCAATGAAGTATGAAGGAACATTTTTAGAAAATATTTTTAGAAACAAACAACTAATTTGATAAGACGAATTGAATATTTACGTACTAAATCTTCAATGAGCCCAAGTAAGCGAACATTTGATCATCTCATGATTAACATTGAAAACATCAGATTTGTTGTTGAAATTGACTGGAAATATCGTGTTCAAAATAAATGGCAAAATCCAATCAGTCACGATGTCAAATTGCTTGTTAAAGACATGTTGATTCCTTTTAAACAAGACACTAAGTCAAATGCATCACTTTATGAAACATATCTTAAAACAGAAATGTTTGCAGATTTGAAGTATGTTCAATCTCTTGAAAAAGAGGTTGATGAATTATGACATCAAATAACGTTACATTTATACCATTATTTATCCCGAATAAGTTATCTACTTTTATATAATTATTGCAAGAATTTGTACTTAATTGCTTAAAAGTGTTATTTGCAGTAATTAAGGAGTGATTTGTGAAGACATGCTAAAAGGCGCATATTTTGGAGCTAAAATGATGATATTTGAAGATTGCTTATTTTTTTAACAATACGCCGTATCCAGAAAAGAGATACGGCGTATCAGCGCCAGCTCTTCACAAGAAAATGCGCAAGACCAATTCCCAATATGACATATCACTCTTCTACCATACGCCGTATCCAGCTAGATAGACATTCAAAGATACGAATATAATTATATTTTGAGAATGAATATTCGATTGATTATAAACTTTGTGTGCACTCCAAGGAAAATACCCTAATGCGCTGTGTTGGCCTAGCTCAATACGGCGTATCCAGTCTTTTTCAGACACTATAAATAAAAGACTCAAAAACGTGTTTTCGGTGTGCAAAATCATATTCTCCATACCATACACATAAAAGACGATTTTATTGGGAAGAAAAGAAAGAGCAACCAAAGTCAAGCATCAATCACGAATGTCCATAGAAGGACACCGTGTAATTCCTATACTGTTTTGTAATCATTTAATTATAGTATCTTTGAAGTTTAAAAACGTTTAGTTTACCTTGGTTATTTGATCACGCTTGTATAATTACAATGGTTATGGGCTAATACCCTAGGGTATTAGCCATCTTAATGAAGGTTTAATGTTTGGTTTGTTTTAAAATCGATTTCTTAATTTATCGTTGAAAGTTTAATTATGTTTATTACATGATACCTGTCTACGTGTTTTAATATGCGACCTGTCATTCAACTGGGTCTAGTTACGCCTAACAAAGTAAACTAGATACTAGGATAACTCTCCATATCATTATTTATATCACTGGACCAATAGGATCACAAATAATGTTCTGTCTTTGTCTTTAAATTATGAGCTTAGTTAGACCGGCAGGTGACCCGTAATGTTTCAACAAGTATGTTCTTAATTAGTTGATAAAGATTTTAAACCAGTGTTGAACTACCAGTACTATAAAACTATCATCAAACAATAGTGGGTTAAAGTCCCGATGGTCGGGTGTATCAAGATCACCTTGCTTTAATCTTAGATAGCTTATTATATAAACTAAAAGGATGCTTTATACGGATACGTTAATTGTGACAGGATTCAACGTGTCTAGGTCTTAGGATGATGTCCCGCCTAAGTCTTAAGAATGATATGCCGCTTCGAGATAAGAAATCATTGCACTAAATAAACAAACCAGCGTTTAATCAGATTTAATATGGCTAATACGGTTTTTTATCATTTGGCTTGTACTGCTCTTTTATCTTCTGATTGTTTTCTTGCATGTTTATTGTGTTTAGAATTGATTATTGTCGTCATAAAATATGTGCCAGTCTCTCAGGCTGAAACCCCATCTATCGTTAGAAGCGTATATAGCATAGGTTTAACAAGTAATTAGAATTAACTTAATAGAGTAATTAAATACTGATAGAATATAAGGTTAACAACCTCGCTCTTAGTGTTTGAACGCCCATTGCCATAAACTCCCCTTACCCGATGGGTACACTGCTCGTTAAAGTGTTGTTTTAGGATAAGTCGGCTAAATATAAATTTAAAACTTGGTAATCAATAAATTGACCCTACACGACAACACATCAATGAACTTCAAACTGACAAAACTAAGCTTTCAAAAGAATACGATCTACTCTTGCAAGAATGTGTTTTGAAAGACATTATGTGTTCTATTTTTTATTCTTTTGATAGTCTTGATGAAAAAACTAAAATGCAATGCTTAAATTTAGAGAAATATCAAGAATTTGAAGATCTTAAAACTGAGCTTTCAAAACAAAATGAAAATATTGAAAACAAATCGTTTAATGAATTGTCAAAGAAGTTTGCTGAATTAGAATGACATTGCATTTCTCTCGAACTGTCTTTACAACACAAAAACGAAGTTTTTCAAAATAACAAACCATGAAAAAATCAGGATGCTCCTGAATTTTCTGATTTTTTTAAATAAACGAATTAAAAGCTCAGTTGCAAGACAAGAACATAGTGATAAGTGAGTTAAAGAAACTCATTGAAAAGTTGAAAGGAAAATCTGTGGATACTAAGTTTGAAAAACCATACGTTGTTAGACAACTAAATGCGTTTAAATTTCAAAATACATCAGTCTTGGGAAAACCATCTCCTTTCTCTAATTCTTCATTTTCAAAATCTAGGTTTTCTCCCACGACTAATGTGAACAATAATTTATCAAAACCAGTCACTCTACAGATTTTGCCTCCAAATGGAAAACAAGTTGTATGAAACATGAATGTGATTAAATCAGGAATGTATCGAATAGACACTAGGACAACACAAACTAGAGCACATCAGTTGCCTCAGTCTTTTAGGAATACTAATCCTCGTGTGTCTGCTTCTACAGGAGTAATTCACAGAACTAGTGTTAGCAGGCCACAACTTAAGATCGCTCAAATGAAAGATAAGGTCATGCAAAATAATAGTCAAGTAAAGATTAAGCAGAAGGAAGTAGAAGACCACCATAGGATTTCTAGTTTTTCAAATAAAACAAAGTCTGTAATTGCGTGTAATAACACTTTAAAGTCCAGAACTTTGAATGTTAAAGCTGCTTGTGCTACTTGTGGAAAATGTATGTTTAATTCGAATCATGATGCTTGTGTTTCTGAGTTTAGAATGACGTGTTAATGCTAGACTAAAGAAGCTTACGACATGACCCATTGTGATAGACAACCACAGGAAAATCAAATCAATCTGTTGCAACACCCATAAGAAAAACAGTTGCTTCAGATTGTTAAGCCTCATTTATTGAGTTGAGCTAAAGGAAGTGGTCACTCTACGATGGAGGCTTCGGGTCTTTAATTAGTAATGTATGTATGGTTAATATCGGAAATCAGGGCTCGATAGATAATCTCAATATTGTATATTGTTTTGGGTTTAATCCCAAAAGCCAAAACCCGAGCCCGGGTCCCTAGTTAAATATCCCGCGCTTGTCCTTTTACGGTGTTTTTTTGTCGGGGTATATAAAGGAACTTTACCAACTTGAAAAGTTATTGTTTTATTTTTAATTTAATCATTTCTCTTTTCTCTCTCTATTCTCTCTTAGTTTCTCTCTCTGAACAACTCTCTCTTCTCTCATTTCTAGCTCGGATTTCGTGATCGATTGTATAAAGTGAATTGTTTCAGTGGTTAACGGGTTTCCTACAATTGGCATCAGAGCTAGTGTGGATTCGTGGTGTTTCTTGTGGTTTATTAAACAAGATCAAATTCGTGTGTATTGTAAATAATTGAAGAAAAAATTCAAACCCGAAATTTTTGTGCTTATAGATGTGGATAGTTTATGTTATTAAGCAAGATCTAGGCAAAAGGTAGCCCCTAATTTGTGCAGAGAAATAAACTAAAAGGTCAAAAAGGGTGGATTAATAGGCGATTTTTGGTGTGAAAAATAGTCATATTTTTTGTCGTTGCGTTTGGACTCTCTGCACAAATTAATGGTTGCGTTTTTGGATTTACTTCTTGATAGTTTTGATTTTCTTTTGTTGCGTTTTGAATTTTTTTATTAAGTAAACAGGTCAGAACGCAATAATTCATTGCGTTTTGGTTCAGAAGAAATTTTAAAATATAAATAATCAAAAACCCTATTTCGATAAAAAAAAACCAAACTAAAAAAAAAAATACTAAATAAAAAAAAAAAAAAAAAAAAAGAAAAAAAAAAAAAAAAAAAAAAACATAAAAAAAAAAAATAAATTAAAAAAAAAAAAAAATAAAAAATAAAAAAATAAAAAAAAAAAAAAAAAATAAAAAAAATAAATAAAAAAAAAAAAAAAAAAAAAAAAAAAAAATTTTTTTGAAAATACAATTTTTTTTATTGTTGCGTTTTGAATATTATATTGACTGCGTTTTGACCATTGCGTTTTACTTAAATTTCATTGCGTTTTGACCAAATCTCAACCACTGCGTTTTGATAAAGTTCATTGCGTTTTGATTCAAAAGTCACTGCGTTTTGGTAAAAGATAGCATTGCGTTTTGTCTAGAAATCTTGTGTGAAGAAAAGGGTTTCAGTAAAACAGCCATAACTTTTGATCCGTAAGTCCGTTTAAGGTCCGTGACCTCTCAAATCGAAGAGAAAAACGAGACGGATCACGTTGTATGCACCTTTAGTTGGTAAAGGATTTTTCAAGGCCCAAAACACTCGTTTACTATGATTTATTGACATTTTTCAGTTTTTTGGAATTTGTGTTAGACTTGTTTTTGTTCTAGCTCACGGCCCATCTGTATTTTTAGGCCCGTTTTAGTTTGGTGAGCCTATTTAAACAAACAGCTTTAACCCTAGCCAGAAAATTATCTATTTTTAGACAATTAAAATCATTGGCTCGTGATTATCGAACATCAATTCATTCAGGGGTTTTTCTATTGATTTTGTAAAATTCCCTGTTTTAAATTTTTATCGGTTCTAATATTTAGTACTTTTAAAATCCCATGAACGTCATATTTGTATTCAAACCACAACATCAATCCACTTCAATCCACTTAAGATCCAACAACATTTTCACACTTCATAATTCACGATAAAATGGGAACAAAGGTTACTTCATCTTCGGGTTCAGTTTTAAAGGAACCAGAGATACAGAAACTGCAGATGCAAGCAAAGATTTTCAAAAGAAACTCCTTAACAAATTAACTAACATTGAAACGGGTGTGTAAATGAAGTTCGAGCGAGAGTTGCAAATAGTTTCAAAACATGTCATTTCTAATTTTCTAAATTCCAAACCATTCATGCTGACCATATTTTCTCCCACAGATTTTTCAAGACATATTTTAATCACAAGGTATTTCAAAAACTAAGTGTTTATTATTATTTAAAATAAGGGGAGAAAATGTAATTAAAATATGATCTATTCGACTCAATGTGCTGAAGAAAAGGTTTTATGGTTCGATCTTATACCCAACAACATCTTAATTTCACGACGATTCTGAAGTCATAAGGTGGTTAGGTTAGGAATCAATCCTATGATCCAACCAGAACCGGAGGATCTACCCAAGGATAATCCAAAGTTAGAAATAGCAGTCCTTAGGTATGATTGGAGATAAATGTATATGGGAATAATGCCGACTAAGATTGAGTTAACACTGGAACAATCACAACAAGGTGTTAGTAATGACGTCTTGGTAAGCATTGAAGGCGTTGAAGAATGAAAAAGAAATGTATGGATAAAGGGTGTAAACAAAGAAGCCCTCCACATAACTTAAGGCAGAAACCGGGTCAATACATATGCTGTCAGAATCACAAGTTGATTGCTGACATTGAAAACGACATCATGGACCCAGTGATGCATTGCACAACCCTTCCCAGCCATTCGGGTTTCTCTCAACAGAAACTTGTCTCATTTGTCACGGAGATACACACGTTATCTATTGACATCTCATTTCGAGATCGTTGATATTGAATAGGTGGCAAACTGCTCCAGCCTCCGAGTACTAAAACCAAAATGCACTAATCGAGTCTAGAGCCAAGAGATCAATAAAAATCTCGTTAGGACACATTCCATTTCAAACACTTGTTGAACATCATCAGATTCACAAGCTGTTATCAAGAGTCCTACGCAATATCATTGTGATATTTGCCAGAACATCCGAGTGATACTAATGTATTCACAATGAAGATGGAAATCCTGCTTGAGCCAGCATCAAACAAGCTCTTGGTAGGTGACTTACGAGATTCTATATGAATCAAACTTGTGACAACTGGATATCGATTTGGTCCAGTAAATGAATTGACGGTTGATGAATTTTGATAAAAGCTTAAAACTCCCGATGTGTTACAAAAACGCTTTTACAAGTAACAAGTGATTGATTTTCAAACTCAATTTTTCTGTTTAGCACAAACATAAACCTGCAGGTCAGCAGTATGGTAACGGCAACCTCAATCCCATTCAAATGCTCAATCTACGAAGACATACTATCTAGAAAGCTCAAGATTTAAAGACAAAGACTTCCGCAAACTCTGATTTGAAGCTTTCAAGATAATGCAAAAGTATGAGCATGTTGGTCAAAGACACAAGATCGCAAGATGGCTTAGCCGATCGCAAAGCATGAAGGAACAAGATTACAACGAAGACAAAGACCAAGAACACTCGAGCTTAAACGACAAAAGCAATCTCACTGATCTCATGAAGGAGTGTCATCAATGAACTCACTTCGGGGGAGATTGTTAGCCTCAATTTTATTGAGTCAATAAAGGAAGCTCGTTCCCGTGTTCAAGACCTCACTTCGGGGGAGATTGTTAGCCTCAATTTATTGAGTCGAACAAGGAAGCTCGGTCACTCTACAATGGAGCTTCGGTCTCTAATTAGTTAACGTTGTAATAGGATATTATCGGGAATCGGGCTCGATAGTGAATCTAATATTGTATATGTTTTGGGTTTAATCCCAAGCAAAACCCGAGCCCGGGTCCTAGTTAAATATCCCGCGCGTACCTTTAGCGTGACGGGGTATATAAGCTTTTTCTTATTTAGAAAAAGTTAGTTGTTCAAAATATCTAAAAATATCTTTTCACTTTCTCTCTCAATTCTCTCTCTTCTTTCTCTCTCTAGAACAACTCTTTCTCTCTCCTTTCTAGTCCGATTTCGTGTTTGATTCTATGAAGTGAAGTGTTACGGGATCCTACATTCATAAACTGAGAACACAAGTGGTATCTAAGACTCCTACGCATTATCCTTGTGATATTGCCAGAACATTCAGAGTGATACTCTTTAGTTTCACAATGACGAATGGAAATCCTTCGAGTGTCAACATCAAATAGCACTACGGTAGAAGACTTGCGAGATTATATATGAATCAAGCTTGTGTCAACTGGATATCTATTTTGGTCTAGTCGATGAATTAATGACTCAATTAGTAAGATAATAACTAACTGATTCACTCTTATCGTGTTGTCTGCTTTGAGACTTTTCGATAATGAGAACAAGCTAGTACAACTAAAAACCTGTCAATGAGATTCTTTGAATCTACCTGATCACATATACAGTATTCGTATCGTAAAACAAGAAACCGAAGGTTATCACAACCAAGCCTAGACGAATGACAAAGCCATATTCATCCATATCTATTATTGCTAACCCTTATAAATGCAGGTTTTGACGACGGTGACGTGACCTCATTCCAGTTGAGTCAGATTCATAACCACGTTTTCATACTCAAGACTTAAAGTTTCATGAAATCAAGAAAGCTCGAGATCAAACAAAGACAAAGACTTTTGCTACTCTGATATTCAACATCTTCCTTAAAGTCATAAAGTGTTCAAGTTAAAGATTATCAAGGGAGATTGTTTGATAGCTTTCAAGATGATATAAAGTATGAGCATGTAGGTCTAAAGATACAAGATCGCAAGAAGGCAAAGTATTACAAAGATGATCAAGTAATGATGAAAGATTTATGATCACGAGACGTTCAAGATTAAATGATAAAGGCTCAAGATCACTATTTATCAAGCATGAAGGAACAAGCTCAAGCTTAAAGAACAAGCTCAAGCTTAAAGATCAAGGAGCACTACAAATGATACAAGATAATGATCAAAGATTCAAGACTACGAGCAAGATCGAAGAACATTCATAGAATGCTAAGCTTAAGTTATTTGTAATCTGGAGTGACCTCCCTTAGGAGAAGATTGTTAGGATTGTAGAAAAGACTCGGTCACTTCCAGTATTTTAGTTCTTAGCTCGCAATTTATGCAATATAATGTTTAGTAAACTAACCGGATCGACCCATGGACTATCCATGGGTAACCGGCCCAATGTAAGTATAAATACCCTCTCCACACATGGAGAGGGTGTTGGTTTCATTCTTATAATATAAAAATTTCTATTTCTCTCTCTAGAAACCTTCCACTCTTTTCTCTCTCTAGATTCTTACTTATTATCCTATAGATGTGTGTTTGATATAATTCTACATATATAAATAAAAAGGGGCCACGAAACTCACCTTGTTAGTAGATGAAACAAAGTGCGCAAATAACCGAGCAATTAATCTTCAAATAAATAAGTGTGTAAGTTACACATGGACAAGGCTTATAACCTTCACATTGTAACTCGTAATTGATGAAATGTGTATGACCGTTCCTTGTATCTCTAATGAATGATTTCTCATGTGTCATAAATTATATGCCCATAAGTCCTTGATGTATATACTTGGTGATTTGCCCTTACTTTATAGTTTTGGTTTTCTATTTGAAATTTTAGGGTTATTTTATGTATTTTTCAAGTACCTTAAATGAGTTAATAGGGTTCCAAATTTAAATGAAAGAGACTTGGTCTTAAGTATTCTCAGTAATTTTTCCATAATTTTTGTTAATGTTTTACTATTTTTAATAAAATATATATTACTAACTAGTCAGAAAAGCATTTTGTTTGCGCAACAGAAAGTTTGATTTTTGTTAAAATAGTTAACTATTTTGAAAAATTATGAAATTCACACAGGGATTAGTAGACAAATGGAACCTATACCAAAAAGTTTCATCCTGTAATTCGCTAAATTGGGTGAGTTATGATGTCTCAAAGTTGGCAAAAAATCTGTCCAGAAAATACAATTTTGACCACTTGTCTTGTAACGACCATTTGACCAACCTAAACTTGTTGTTTCGACATGGAACAGAAATTAGACTCATTAAACTTAAACATAGATTCAAATTTCGTAATTTTTCACCATGATATGGCCTTCCAAAGTCTATACAATTTTCTGCCCAGATTTTGGGTTAGATCTAACAACACTTTCTGACCTAGATATTCACACCTATGATTATAATTTTAACTCTAATTCATCAAAGATCTTTTTAATATGTTATCTTGATGTTTTCTTATCATAATTAACTTCCACCAATCCGAGTCACATTATGAATCAAAAGAGAAAGTGATGAAAATAGGAATAAAGTGAGGATTTTTACCAATACAACAATTTGTAAAGACCACCGCTAATTGTAAGGCTTCAAGACTCCAAAGGCTTCAAATGAAGATCAAAATAACCTGTTTCTTGAGAGATTTATAAGAAAAATAAATGGAGGCTAGGGTTTGTGTGAAAAATGATGGAGGCGATCTAGGGTTTTGAGGAGGAAAACGTATGAAAGGATTTGGGAAAGTTTTATTTACATGATACTTTTCTAAAAATGTGACGATATATCTTTGTTTTTTAATTTAACATTTATAATGAAAAATCAATAATCTTTCATCACACTCTTTAAAATATTTTTGTGCAAAAATTATCATTTTTCATTTAGACTATTTGTCAAAACTTTTTGAGATTTGAGAAAGTAAAAATCCTAAAACATCAAATTTTAAAAATCAAATCGATAAGAGGATCTAACAATCTCTCAATTGAAGAAAATCTTTGTCATTTGAGAAAAATCTGCATAATATTCTTTATGATGTTTGAAAAGAATTTGTAGACGTAAGAGAAGGGGAAACTGACTCTATTAGTTCTTTACTTTCAACTTTTTCTTAATCTAAGTAGTCTACAATTTTACACTATAAACAAGTCACTAAACTTAGAAGTATTTCTTAATTTCTTCACCGGTCTTTTTTATTTTTAGGGTAAATTACATAAATCGTCCTTGTGGTTAACTCTAAATTACGGAAATCGTCCGTTTTTATACTTTTTTGTCCCTTTTTATGAGTTTGAATCCATTTTCATACGTGTTTATAAAAACAGACGAAAACGGATCAAAACGAATAAAAACGTAAAAAAACGGATGCAAACTCATAAAAAAGGATAAAAAAGTATAAAAACAGACGATTTCCGTAATTTAGAGTTAACCATAAGGACGATTTATGTAATTTACCCTAAAAATAAAAAAGACCAGTGAAGACATTAAGAAATACTTTTAAGTTTAGTGACTTGTTTATATTGTAAAATTGTAGAGTACTTAGATTAAGAAAAAGTTAAAAGTAGAGAACTAATAGAGTCAATTTTCCCTGTAAGAGAACCAAGAAACTGATAAGACCTTGATCAATACACTTACATGGCTGATTAGAAATCAACTTGATGTCAACATTGATCTTGGTAACTTGACAATTAAGAATTTTCTCAATAAAAATGTTTAGAAAGAACATATTTAAGTTAAATGTCATTGAGTTGCATAAGCAATTGCAAAATAGGTTTTAAAAGTTGCAAACTCACGATGATTTTCTTTACGTTTTAGAAATTCAATGGGTCACGGTTTATATCAGCTTGGCATATTTAGCACAAATATATATAACATACTTAAGCAATCGTGAAATTACACATGCAATGATATAATGAATGCACTTAAACATCTATGTTAACATGGTAATTCTAGTTAACAATAGTAGACATCTAACTTAGATATAATTACTAGCATTTTAGCATTTAGGGTTGAAGTATTCTCGACACTAAATGTTTTATTACTAAATTCTATTTAGTTTTATGTTGAATTTGTCATCTTTGTTTTGGTTAACCAGTTACTTGTTTACATTTGATGTTTTGACTCATTTATGAAATGATATTATCTTAGAAAATTGCTAAAGTCTTGTTACTATTTCTTTATGCATCGGCCATAAGGTATATGTTATCTCAGTTTGAAAATTAAGGTCTTTCTCGGTTTTGAACCTATGATCTACCTCGGCTTATTCATAACCAGACTACCTCGGTTCCTTCATCAAAAGAACTACCTTGGTTTTGCCTAGAATACAAACCGTCTTCAATTTTGCACAGAAAATAGCCTAAAGTTCATGAAAAACATTTTTTAGTCATCTAAAACCAATTTCGAATCTTTTCAACACCATGAATCATACCAATATTACAAAGATCATTAAAATATCAAATTTCCCCTATCCATTCTATTTGATACAAGAGTTTAGATTAAAATTGATTTATATCGAAAAGTTAGTTGTAATTAAATTAATCATTAATGGAGGGGTAATATTGTCTTTTTGCGTGACCCACCTAACACCTCATTGTACATATAAGTCATCTGTAATACTTTCAGTTACAATCACCCGCGATTTTCTATATAATAACAAATGATTTTCAATATAATCACGTACGATTTCACCATCTAGGCAGAATCACATGAGATTTTAATTGTAACAGCAACTACATCTTCTTTAAGATCCAGATCTGCATCTGTTTCTGCAATATCTAATTGTCTTCATCCATAACTCAATTTTTGTCTCAACATCATGATTTCTATCATCAATAACCTGATTTTCATCCTTCAAAATCAGATTAATATCCATATGTAACATTTGCCCTTTTTGTGTTCTGAATATTCCATTTATAGTCCTTTGACTATTTGACTTTGGTCAGTTTATTCAGATTTGTACCGTGTTGACGGTGGTGATTTTTATGAGATATGTGATGATTTGAGGTTTATTGTGATTAATAATCCCTTTTGGAAGGTATTATTGTGTTATGTGTATTCCGGGTGGTTTGACCCGTGAATTTTGAGAAATGCCGAAAAGCGAGTCCGACACGTCCGTTAATGTCCAAATTGAGTTTTGAAGGGTGTAAAGTGAAAATATGTCATGTGAATACTCTAGGTTAATGGAAAAGTATTTTTAAAGTGAATAAAAATGCTAATTAACTTTGGGGTAAATTTTACGGTTGAGTTTTACAAGCTTTTAAGTGATTTCGACACGAAAAGAAAGGCCCGAGACCACTTAGGATCCCTTGGCCGGTTATGGGAAGTGTAGGGAACAAAATGGCTAAATTTTAGCAAGTATGTCCCAAGGTGTGTACACTTATATTCCTTTTCACCTCATTTCCACTCATTCTTATCATTTTCAAAAAAATCAAAAACACACACACTTGTGTGTGTGTATATTCGGCCGAACTCAACACAAACAAGAAACACATAAATTTTTGAAGATTGATCAAGAAAACATGAAGACATAAATATTTGGGGTTGATTCTAGTGTTTGGTTATTCATTTAAACAACGTTTGGGTTGTCCGGTTCGTGTCGAAATCTACAAATTTGAAGATTTTCTTGTAAGTTTTCAAATTTAAATTTCATTTGTCCTTTTGGGTTTATTTTGATGCATAGATGTTAGTTGTACAAGTTGATCGTTGTGAAAATCGATTTTTGGAAACGAAATGGATGATTTAAGGGGTGTTTGGTTCGTGTGGTATAAAAAGAGAAAAAGGGGTTTTTGTAGTTTTGATGTTGTGGTCGTGATGGTTGAATAATATATGTTGCTAGATAGCTTATTTTTTATAATAGCTTGTATAGCTTATTGCGGGCTTATTTTTAAGCATTTATTGGCTTATTTTGAGCTTATGGCTCACGGCTTGTTTGGTAATCACAAGGGAAGTGATTTTTGATTATTTTGTGTTATGGCGTATGTTTGTGGACTATTTTTAAGGCTTTTGGTAGTAACCAAATGCGATACGTAGCTTATTAGCTTATCTTAAAGCTTAATATACGTATTTTGGAGTTTATGGACTCACGACCCAATAAGCCCATTTGAGCCGCGGCTTAATGGAGGGGCTTATTGTGGTCCGGATTATTTCTACATATAAGTATATACTTATATATGTAAATGGACTTTGGTTTTGGACTTGGATCGTATTTTGGACTTATAAATGTCCTAATGGACCCTTGTTGGGCCTTAAGGCCCAATAAGCGATATTTAGTAGTTATGAGAATTTTGACGGACTTTTGAAAGTGGAAATGTATTTACGAAGTGATATTGAATGATATTTTGGAGAAAACGTGTTGGTAAGCGTTAACGATGGAGATTTTGGAATTTTGTCGAAAAGTGTCGAATTTGTGAAAAATGTTGAAAATAAGGTTTGAAACCTTGGAAAACGTTGTATAAACGTACGAGTCATGTCAAAATTTCGTAAAAAGTTTATACTTAGAAATTTTCTTAAAAACATGATTTTTGATTTTTAAATAATAAAATAATATTTAATTATTTTATTTATTTAATAAATTCACTAAAAGACGAAAAATATAATTTTTCTCGAAACTTCTCTAATGTGTTTATTATGAGTAAACGTTTCATTTTCAACCGTATAATGATTATTTTGAAGTGACTAAGGTGTACCGAATGGACTTGTCGAGATATATTTATAATTAATAATTATAAATATTTATTATATTACTTATCTATTTACGCTAAATAGTATAAGTATGTATTATCGGAGAATGAGATTGATATGATTGTGGAGATAAGTTGTCAACCATCACACCACTAAAAACTGTTTTGGGTAATTGTACAACGCGTCTAAACTCTATGCATCAAACGTGAAGATTGTTTTGGAATTGGATGATTAAATTGGGACATTAACTGGACTAGGTCGTGTGCGGGCGTCGTTGCATTTGCTTGTGTGATTGAGATTGGGTAGCTAAAGACTTGCTTGAGGTGAGTTCTCGTAGCCCCACTTTTTACTGTTTTTTCCGTTGGGAGAAAATGATACTTAATGTGTTTTGAAATGTTTTAAATTGATCTGTGCGAAATGTGGTTTTGTTTTTTAGACAAGTTGTCATAAATTGCTATCACTAATGAAATAGCTTGAAAGCAATACAAACGAGATTTGATCATTTGTATCGTAAGTAGAAATCCATGAATTGAATCTGGTCAATTAGACTCCCAATGCACATCAAGTAAGCCAAGCAATCTAATTCACCTGAGAAAAACATGCTAAAAAGTGTCAACATAAAGTTGGTGAGTTCATAGATTTGTTTAAGTATGAATGTAAGTTCAAATGAATGTGTTTGCCTACAGTATCATCACAGTACCATGTAAATTTTTTAAGCAAAAAATATTAGATCAAAGATTTGTAAAGTATGACTGACAATTTCAACCTTAAATAGTCACAAAATGTATGTAAATTGTGTTCAAAATCCAAGATCTGAAATTATGCATGACATTGTATCCAATACATTATTAGTCACCCTATGTCGATTACGATTACAAACCTAAAGTTCACGAAACTGCGCTTTGGTACTTTGTATGTATGCTAATCTTTTAAGCACTGTAATTGTATCCCATATGAATGCCAATCATTTCAGACATCAGTAAATGTTCATGTAATGTAGTTCAATTGTAACGACATGGTATATCGTCGTTTCCAGTGATAGCTAGTCACCGAAAGGGGATGTCAACACCTAACAGATTATCTTATAAACATTCGCGCTTACCCTCTGAGTAAATTAACAGTTATGAACTTATGCTAATCCCTTATCATTAAGTGGGGGGGATGCAATGAAAACAAAGTTGTAGTATCCATAAGTGAAAACTAGTGATGTATCTCATCACGAGATATGTAAATGAGTATGTAAACGAGTTTGTAAACATTCATGTTAACACATATGTAATCGACCATGTAAATAAATTTGTAAACACGTATGTAATCGACCATGTAATGAATTTTGTAAAAAACACATATGTAATCGACCATGTAAATGAATTTGTAAACAAGCATGTTCTCACCCCAAAAATATATATAAAACAAGTAAAACATGGGGCTATAAACTCACCTCGACGATGAAGAACGATTGGCAGAAGTGCAGATATTAAGCACAACACCAACGGAACCCAGAACGGCTCGACCAAGAAGTTGCGGTTTATCTTAACGGCTATGACCCACTAGTTGGAAAATGTTTTGGGTGTTCCCATGGTTGATTATATAAACGCGTCACGTTGGATAAAATATTTGGATTTCAAGTTGTAATAGCTTGGTGGTTGGTTAAATAAATAAATCAAAAAGTATATATAATTCATATGGTGAATTATATAACCAAATATGTAATATATTCCGTATATATATTACATATGAAAAATGAACATGTATATAATTCATGGGGTGAATTATATAACAAAGACCAACAATCAAAAGATTAATTTGAAGTATATAATACTTTGCAAGTATTATATAAGAAATGTGAGTAAATAATTAAACCAAATAGTTTGACACGTTTTCGGAAATCACCAATTTATTAAATAAAAGTTCTTGCATAAATGTAAACGTACGTTTTAAAGGTTACTAATTACGTAATCGGTTGTTTCTAAAGTTTGTACAAAGTATGACTTTATCTTCTGTGGGAATTATAAAATAATATTTATGATTTAGTATTTGATTTTCCTTTTTAGCTAAGTGTTGTTCTATTTGATAAAGCATAGCTTTTATTTGTTTGTCGGGTTGTAGTATAATTATAATTAAAATATCTTTAAACTATAACTTAGTCTTTTTATCGTTTTCCAAAGATAATAAAAGTTGTAGTGAAAAATACTAAGTGTAGAAATTTTATAGAAATTTCGGCATGACGTATTCGTTTATAAGACATTTCCCATTTTTGGAAACTCATCCTGTTGCAAATTACACGCGTGTTTCATATTATTTAAACAAAATTAATAAATAACTAAAACAATATAACCAAACATACCCTAGTGGGTTGTTGTACAAAACGCCCTTGTGGATCTCTTTCTTTCTGTTTCTTATTACTCATGGCATTTTTCTTCTATGTTAAAACCCGGATCCAAACACACCCTTCGGGGCTGTTTTACCACAAACCAAACGCACCCATATGGTGAATCTACCAAACCAAACGCACCCATATTGCGAATCTGCTAAACCAAACGCACCCTTGTGCGGTTACACAGCCAACCAAACACCCCTTTTGGCAGTTCTACACAACCAAACGCACCCTTTCGGTGTTAACCCACAAAACAAACACCCTTTGGTTGTTACACAACCAACTAAACGCACCTTTTCGGGTTCCTGCTCAACCAAATGCAACCTATACTGGTGCAAACCTAAACCAACGCACCCTTTTTCTATGAAATCAAACGCACCCTATGTCATGAAAACCAAACGCACCCTGGTGTAGTGTAAACCACATAAACAAACACACCCTTGTGGTGTTTTTATCAAAACCAAACCCACCCTTGGTGGTGGCTGCCACCCAAATGCACCCTTGGTGCTACTACTACATCAAACGCACCCCTTTCGTGGGGTTAACCAAATAAACGGACACACCCATTCGGGGTGTTACCACAGCCGAACGCACCCTTTTCTTGGTTTAAATCCACACGCACCCTTGTAGGTGGTCTGTGAAGGTGGCGTGGGGTGGTGAAGAGGGTGGCGGTGATGAGGTGATGGAGATGGTGATGTTGGTGGATCCGTGGTGATGATTTTGATAGGATCGTGGGGGGTGATGGTGTGGCGTTGGTGGCAGTGGTGTTGCGATGGTGGTGGTATGATTCGTGGTGATGATGTTGATGGTTGTGGTGGCGTGGTGTTTGCTGCGGCTGCCGGCGGCGGTGGCCGGAAACCCACCGGAGTGGCGCCGGAAAAGTGAATGAGGGAGATGGGGGCTAGGTTAAAAATGATCTAACCCTAATGGGTTATAGTTATATATATAAAAGTATAATTCAAATGTAGCAAGTGTTGTATAGATTAGGGTAGAAGTTGTAAATATTTTCACAGGGGCTTAAGGTGTAACTTTTGTTAATTAATGGTTCGGGACTCGTTTAGGCTAGTAAACGGACGATTCAAAACACGAAAGTTACGCCATTGCGTTCCGAATGATTTTTCCATGAAATATGGATATTTACATGACTAGTTTTCATCATTGTTTTATAACATTTATTTAAATTGCTTATTATTTATTTGTGTATTACGGTTGGGCTTTGTCCGTAAAATAAAACTCTAACTTGAATATTCACGTTTTTAATAAACGCTTTTGAATAAATTGTTAAATAATTTATTAATTATTTTTATTTAATAAAACGTGATAATTAAATATAATTTAATTATTTTCGCGTCGGAACGCGTTGTTTTCGTTTCTAAAACTTTGCGAGGGTATTTCAGTCATTTTCTGCTTGTTTTCGGGTTTCGGGCAAAACTAAAAAGTTGTCCGGAATGTCGTTTTACATCAAATTGCTTTAGAGTCCGAGTCGTGAAAACGTGATTTAGCGGGTTGTTTTTTAAAAGTCAACTTAGGTATAACATACATCTTCTCGTTTTCAAGTCAAATAAGTTAAAAATAAATTTGCACATGAGGAAAATGTAATAATAAATATTATTTATTATTTAAATATGTTTCAAAAAATTACCGGTTACACGGTAATCGTTTTTATGTGACAATAAAAGATCAAAAGTCAAAAAGTCAAGTCGAACCCGAAAAGTCAAAGGGTAAAATAGTCATTTAAAATTTTGAAAATTGCCGGTTGTTACAGATTGGGTAGCTAAAGACTTGCTTGAGGTGAGTTCTCGTAGCCCCACTTTTTACTGTTTTTTCCGTTGGGAGAAAATGATACTTAATGTGTTTTGAAATGTTTTAAATTGATCTGTGCGAAATGTGGTTTTGTTTTTGAGACAAGTTATGTGCTTATGCTTGCTATGTGAATATTATGTGTTGCATGATTGTTTGGAGCGAATGGGTACGCCTACCCAGTGTTTGTGTGATTATTGGAGCGGATGAGTACGCCTACCCAGGTTTGTGTGTGGTCCTGCCCTAATTTTAGTACTCCAGCTAGTAGGCCATTTAGGTGCGTAAGTGACATATGGTTATTGATTAGCGGTGATGCTAAGGTTGTTTGCTTATATTCACTGTCATATAGCACTATTGTCCACTGTTGAAATATTGGCACAGCTTTTGGGTTTAAGGTCAAACCTACGAGCTCACCAACATTATTGTTGACGTTTTCGAGTACTATTTTTAGGTGAAGTGAAAGAAGAGTAGTATGGTGATTGATAGCAGACTTAGAAGTATCCCGAGTGGAATTTCGTTTAAAGTCTTGCTTGCTTGTTGTTTTGATTCTAGTTTTGGATGTTATGGAATAAGTTTGGATTTTGGTCCCCTGTGAGGGCATTGGAATAATTGTAAGAGATTGTGGATTTTAGTTGTGATTTGAGACATCACTTGAGTTTGTTCAAGGTTGATGGTCTTTATATCACTTGGATTTTATGCAATGTAGTTTTCTCTATTTTGTATCGTGTGTTATGATTGATCATTATGTCGCATTCCCGAGTTTCCGCCATTGTCGGGGTGTGACAGATTGGTAATCAGAGCCAAGGTT
This sequence comes from Tanacetum coccineum, assembly GCA_026074375.1. NCBI lineage: Eukaryota > Viridiplantae > Streptophyta > Magnoliopsida > Asterales > Asteraceae > Tanacetum > Tanacetum coccineum. The sequence goes on from BQNB010033827.1 coordinate 28,841, forward strand.
ATAGAGAACTAGGTGGATTGGCCTAGACTATAACCTAAGATCCGTCGTTTAGTTGCGTATAGGATCTATGTGCATAGTGTCCCGTTTTGTGTGCCTTTGTGTGTTCATGGTTTGGTGCCTTAGTTATGTCAGTCATTGAAATAGGTGGGCTCAATATTGAATATGAATGGGAAAGGATGCGAATATAAGTACGGTGGCTAACGTAATTATAAGCGTATCACAACTCACTCATACTTGGTATTGTTGTTCACACAAATCAATGTTGACACCGTAGGGTGGTGTTGCGTGTATATCTGGTTATATATAGTAAGATATTCTGCATATATGTGTGAGTCTTCCCACTTACCTAACGTTGCCCATGTTCTCCCTCGTATAGATAATGTCGCCAAGGGTGATGACCCGAAGTGCTGGTTGGCCTGCTGCCGAATCACTAGGAGGGAGAACGGGTGAACGGGTTGGTAGAGGTGGAAGGGGTAGAAGACATAGGAAAGGTAATGATGAGCGTGTTGAGGATTTGAATGGTCAAGAAATGACCAAGGTATGGGAGCTAATGGGGGTGTAGAGGGAGTCAATGGGAATGTAGAGAGAGCCAATGGGGGTGCACCCGACTTCTCAATGATCATTGCCCAATAATTGCAGAACCTCTTACCCGCCATGTTGGCTCAGGTTAGTAACCGAGGAAATGTTGGAAACCAGAATGGTAATGTGCTTAATGAGAACTTCAGGAGAACGTTGGAAATGTGACAGTAAATGGCAACTGGGTAGGTTGTTCATATAAGGAGTTCTTAGCTTGTAACCCTAAGGAATATGATGGTAAAGGAGGTGCTGTAGTTCTTACTCGTTGGATTGAGAAAATAGAGTCTGTGCACGATATAAGTGGTTGTAGTGGTGACCAAAAAGTGAAATACACTGTTGGTTCATTTGTGGGTAAGGCTTTAACATGGTGGAACTCTCAGATCCGCACACTAAGCTGGGAAGTTGCTGTTAGTATGTCATGGAATAACTTTAAGTTTATGATGATACAAGAGTTTTGTCCTAGTCATGAGATGCAGTAGTTGGAATCTGAGTTGTGGAATCACGCCATGGTCGGGGCTGGCCATGCTGCGTATACCGATAGGTTTCATGAGTTGGCGAGGTTAGTTCCTCATTTGGTAACTCCTGAGAGTAGGATGATTGAGAGGTATGTGTATGGCCTTGCTTCATAGATCCGTGAGATGGTGGCAGCAACGGAGCCAAAGACTATACAAAAGGCTATGCAGATTTCTGGTGCACTGACTAATGAGGCTGTTAGGAATGGATCAATTAAGAAGGTTAAGAAGAGAGGTAATGTGGGGGAACCTAGCAAGGATAGGAATGGAAGGGATGATAATAAGAGGACTAGGACTGTGAATGCTTTTGCTACTACCGTGAACCCTGTCGGAAGAGAGAATACGGGTACTTGGCCCAAGTGTACCACCTGCAACTCCTACCATGCACCCGGTGGACCTTGTCGCACATGCTTCAACTGTAACCGCCCGGGTCATTTGGCAAGGGATTGTAGAGGTGTGCCGAGGAATGTGAATCCTGTCAATGCTAGAAACCCAACTGTTAGGGCATGTTATGAGTGTGGTAGTACCGACCATGTCAGGTCAGCTTGCCCTAGATTGAATAGAGCTCAAGGACCGGAAGAAAATCGTCCAAATCAAGTTGCTGCTAATAACGGGGGTTAGGGTCGTGGAAACCAAGGGAACCAGGCTAGGGGTAGGGCATTCATGTTGGGAGCAGAGGAAGCTCGCCAGGATCCGAACATTGTGACGGGTACGTTTACTTTGAACAATCATTTTGCCACTACCTTATTTGACTCTGGTGCCGACTATAGTTTTGTTTCCACTACTTTCATACCTCTGTTAGGCTTAGAGCCCAGTGACTTAGGTTTCAGATATGAGATTGAGATAGCTAGCGGGCAGCTAGTAGAGATTGATAAGGTTATTAAGGGTTGCAAACTAGAAATCGAGGGTCATGTCTTTGACATCGATTTGATACCTTTTGGCATGGGAGTTTTGATGTGATTATAGGTTTGGACTGGTTGTCCAATTATAAGGCTAAAATAATTTGCCATGAGAAGGTAGTGAGGATACCACTACCGGATGATCTACCTGGATTGATATGATTGTTGGGATATGTCATCAACCATCACACCACTGAACTGTTTTGGGTAATTGTACAACGCGTCTAAACATTATGCATCAAACGTGAAGATTGTTTTGGAATTGGATGATTAGATTGGGACATTAACTGGACTAGGTCGTGTGCAGGCGTCGTTGCATTTGCTTGTGTGATTGAGATTTGGTTGCTAAAGACTTGCTTGAGGTGAGTTCTCGTAGCCCCACTTTTTACTGTTTTTCCGTTGGGGGAAAGTGATACTCAAATGTGTTTTGAAATGTTTTGAATTGATCTGTGCGAAATGTGGTTTTGTTTTTTGGATAAAATATGTGCTTATGACTGTTATGTGAATATTATGTGTTGTATGATTGTTTGGAGCGGATGGGTACGCCTACCCAGTATTTGTGTGATTATTAGAGTGGATGGGTACGCCTACCCAGGTTTGTGTGTGGTCCTGCCCTAATTTTAGTGCTCCAGTTGGTAGGCCCTTTAGGTGCGTAAGTGACATATGGTTATTGATTAGCGGTGATGCTAAGGTTGTTTGCATATATTCACTGTCATATAGCACTATTGTCCACGTTTTCGAGTAACCTTTTCAGGTGAAGTAAAAGAAGAGTAGTTTGGTTATTGATATCAGACTTAGAAGTATCGCGTGTGGAATTTCGTTTGAAGTCTTGCTTGCTTGTTGTTTGATTTTAGTTTCGGATGTTTTGGAATAAGTTTAGATTATGGTCCCCTGTGTGGGCATTTGAATAATTGTAAGAGATTGTCGATTTTAGTTGCGATTTAGGACATCACTTGAGTTTGTTCAAGGTTGATGGTCTTCATAGCACTTGGAGTTTATGCAATGTAGTTTTCTCTATTTTGTATCTTGTGTTATGATTGATCATTATGTTGCATTCCCGAGTTTCCACCATTATTGGGGTATGACAGATTGGTAATCATAGCCAAGGTTATAGAGAACTAGGTGGTTTGGCCTAGACTATAACCTAAGATCCATAGTCTAGTTGCGTATAGGATCTATGTACGCGGTGTTTCGCTTCTGTGTGCCTTTGTGTATTCGCGGTTTGGTGCCTTAGTTATGTCAGTCATTGAAATAGGTGGGCTCAATATTGGATATGAATGGGAAAGGATGTGAATATAAGTACGATGGCCAACGTAGTTATAAGCGTATCACAACTCACACAAATTGATGTTGACATCGTAGGGTAGAGTTACGTGTATATCGAATTATATATAGTAAGATATTCTATATATATGTGCGAGTCTTCCCACTTACCTAACGTTACCCATGTTCTCCCTCGTATAGATAATTTTGCCAAGGATGAGGACTAAAAATGCTGGCCTGCTTGCTGCCGAATCACTAGGAAGGGGAACGAGTAAATGGGTTGGTAGAGGTGGAAAGGGTAGAAGACCTAGGGAAGGTAATGATGAGCGTGTTGAGGATTTGAATGGTTAAGGAAATGACCAAGGTTTGGGAGCTAATGGTGGTGTAGAGGGAGTCAATGGGAATGTAAAGGGAGCCAATGGGGGTGCACCCGACTTCTCGACGATCATTGCCTAGCAATTGCAGAACCTCTTACCCATTATGCTAGTTCAGGTTAGTAACCGAGGAAATGTTGGAAATCAGAATGGTAATGTGGTTAATGAGAACGTACAGGAGAATATGGGGAATGTGTTAGTAAATGGCAACCGGATAGGTTGTTCATATAAGGAGTTCTTAGCTTGTAACCCTAAGGAATATGATGGTAAGGGAGGTGTTGTAGTTCTTACTCGTTGGATTGAGAAAATGGGGAACGTACAGGATATGAGTGGTTGTAGTAATGACCAAAAATTGAAATACACTACTGGTTCATTTGTGAGTAAGGCTTTAACGTGGTGGAACTCTCATATCCGCACGCTAAGCCAGGAGGTTGCAGTTAGTATGTCATGGAATGACTTTAAGTTTATGATGATACAAGAGTTTTGTCCTAGTCATGAGATGCAAAAGTTGGAATCTGAGTTGTGGAATCACGTCATGGTCGGAGTTGGCCATGCTGCGTATACTGATAGGTTTCATGAGTTGGCTAGGTTAGTTCCACATTTGGTAACTCTTGAGAGTAGGATGATTAAGAGGTATGTGTATGGCCTTGCTCCACAAATCCCTGGGATGGTGGCAATAACGGAGCCAAAGACTATACAGAATGCTGTGCAGATTTCTGGTGTACTGACCGATGAGGCTGTGAGAAATGGATCAATTAAGAAAGTTGAAAAAGGAGGAAATGTAGGAGAAACTAGCAAGGATAAGAATAGTAGGGATGACAATAAGAGGACTAGGACTGGGAATGTTTTTGCTACTACTGTAAACCTTGTAAAAAGAGAGAATATGGGTACTTGGCCCAAGTGTACCACCTGCAACTCCTACCATGCACCCGGAGGGCCGTGTCACATATGCTTCAACTGTAACCGCCTGGGTCATTTGGCAAGGGATTATAGAGGTGTGCCGAGGAATATGAATCCTGTCAATGCTAGAAATCCAACTGTTAGGGCATGTTATGAGTGTGGTAGTATCGACCATGTCAGGCTAGCTTGTCCTATATGGAATAGGGCACAAGGACCGGGAGAAAATCGTCCAAATCAAGTTGCTGCTAATAACGGGGGTCAGGGTCATGGAAACCAAGGAAACCAGGCTAGGGGTAGGGCATTCATGTTGGGAGCAGAGCAAGCTCGCCAGGATCCGAACATTGTGACAGGTACGTTTACTTTGAACAATCATTTTTCCACGACCTTATTTAACTCTGGTGCCGACTATAGTTTTGTTTCCACTACTTTCATACCTCTGTTAGGCTTAGAACCCATCGATTTAGGTTTCAGATATGAGATTAAGATAGCTAGCGGGCAGCTAGTAGAGATTGATAAGGTTATTAAGGGTTGCAAACTAGAAATTGAGGGATTTGTCGAACACTAAGAGTGGTACAGTAATCTAGTTTTTGATAGTATTATAATTAGTCATTTTTACTGGTTAAATCTTTGCTATCTCGTTGTTATGATTTGGGGGTTTTTCAGCCTGAGAGACTGGCACGGGTTTGGTGGAAACAAATATCAATTCAATACACAATAAACACAAAAGAAGAAAATTAGAAGATAGAAAAGCGGTACAAGCCAAATGATAGAAAACTATATTAGCCATATTAAATCCAGTTCAATGTTTGTTTGTTTTGTTATAGATGCACATATTTTATTATCTCGAAGCGGCATATCATTCTTAAGACTTAGGCGGGACATCATCCTAAGACCTAGACACGATTAATCCTGTCACAATTAACGTATCCGCATAAAGCATCATTTAGTTTAATTATAATCTATCTTAAGGAATCAAAGCAGTGGTGATCCTGTTAAAACCCTAGCCCAACGGGACTTTACCTACTTATTGTTCGACGGTGTTTCATATACTGGTAGTCCATTATTCCAATCGTATCATTTAAATAAGCGCATGATGACTGGAAAAACACAATACGGGTCACCTACCGGTCCAACTAAGCTTATAATTTAAAGACAAAGACAGAACGTTATTTGTGATCCTATTGGTCCAGTAATATTAAACACGATATGGAGAGTTATCCCGGTATCTAGATTACTTGGTCTGTATCACTAGATCCAGTTGAATGATAGGTCGCATATTCAAACACATAAAAAATATGAGGTGATAAACATAATTAAACAATTAACGATAAATTAAGAAATTGATTTTAAAACAAACCAAATATTGAACATTCATTAAGATGGCTAATACCCGAGGGTATTAGCCCACAACCATTGTAATTATACAAGCGTAATCAAACAATGAAAATCGAATGATTAAGAGAGTAAAAATTACACAATGTCTTCTATGGATTCGTGATCAATGCTTGACCTTGGTGGATGATCTTCTCTTCTAAAATTCGTCTTTAATGAGTATGGTATAAAGAATATAATATTGCACACTGAAGAAAACTCAGTTTTGATGTCTTCTATTTTAGTGTCTGGAAACAGACTCGATTACGCCATATCTAGCTAGTTGATATGGCGTTATTGGGGCTTGGATTTCTTGGACGTGCGCGCTACGTTTATAATCAATCAGTGATATCATTCCTAATTTAATTGATTTACTGTATCTTCGAATAGTTATCTTCATGGATACGGCGTATGTAGACAAAAAGGGATACGCCGTATTGGGAATTGGTCAAACGCGTTTTCTTGTGAAGTCTTGGCGCGGATACGACGTATCTCTTTTGTTGGATACGGCGTATTGGTAAGAAATTATCATTCTTCAAATATCTTTGTTTTAGCTCCAAATTATGCGCCTTTTAGCTTGTCTTCACAAAACACTCCTGAATTACTACATTTATTAACTTTAAAGCAATATTAAGTACCTAATAAATGCATAATTTATATTAAAAGTGGGCAAAACAGATGGGATAAATGATATAATAATAGGGGACGATTATTGATTGTCTCACACACCTTGCGTTCATATGTGCACTTGGTATAGAAAATGTTATGCATCAGCTATGATTCATCTTCATTTGTCACACTACTTAAAGCTTACCTTACCACTAGCATTTCCCCCACAATCAGAATAAGTGATCTCTTTGACAACTTCCCTATTGTCATCAAATACGGGTCCCATATTCCTCTTCTAATAATGGTCAACAATTTGATGGTTCGGGGCAGTCGTATGTCGACGGCCAAAGTGGACCAAGACCTTGACCACTTGTAAACACCTGTTTACTATTAGTCATACATCCCCTCCTAGAACTTTGGGTTGGTATTTTGGTTCAGAATCAAAATTCGGAATTAGTAGTTACACCAGTACTTCAGTTTCAAACGGGCTTTGGTTCTAAACCACAAATTTTTCAATTTCCAGGCGCCCCGTTAAAACGCCTTTTGAATTGTGAGTTACTGGTCTTTCTCTTCAATTGTGATTCGACCTTTAAGGCCAATCGACAAACATCATTATAAGATCAAAACTGTTAGAGGTGGACAACATCAGAAATTTTAGACCCTAAACATGCTAAATAACGAGCCACTGTCTATTCTTCTTCCTCATCCACTTCACAATGCATTCTTAATCGATCAAATTCATCGGTAAAATCTTCAACCAACATACTAATGCGTTGTCTAAAATTATGGTATTCAATATATGCTTCCTGTTTATAGTGAACCGGAAGAAATTTTGCCATCAGTTTCTTTTTCATCGTGTACCAACTCGCTATCTTGGGTTACCCTTCCATAATACATTGTTTCTTAACATGTTCCCCACCGAATAAAAGCGTTTTTTTATTTTATAGCTACTAACTTCACCTTGTGTTCATTTCATTTAATATTTTAATATCAAAGACCCGTTCCACAGTGTGTAACCAATCTATAAATTCATCCGGATGAGGTTTACCTTCAAACACGGGGATGTCGACTTTCATACCGAGGTCTTGAGAATGTACCAATCGTCCTGGTGTGAACCCATGGTCTCGATGATGACGGTTAGCCCCCAGGGGTTAACTTCTTCTTCCTTGTAATGGGTGATTCAGTATCAAACTCATCCATCTCTCGTCGTCAACTACTAGAAAAAAATAAAAATTCCCGTTCACCGTCGTGATTGAAATCACGATGAGCGTCTACCCTTACGACTGCAAGTAGGTGTTCTAGTTCCCTGGTTCGTCTACCTTGAGCTGCAATTTTGAGATCCCATTGGTCCAGACGGTGTAGTTGCGGTTCCTCTTCACCACCACCACCATCGACGCCACCTCGGCGAGGCTGACCACGCACTCGTTCCTGCAGTCGTCCATCACTACGACATCGTGGGTGCTCATGTCAGCCATCAATATGGTTCGAGGCAAATGGCTCTATACCAAATGATTGTTACAAAGTAATGCAACAACAAACTTCTAGTGTGTAGGGGTGGTAATTTATAACCTGATACGAAACCCGACCTGCAACCGACACGAAAATTAATAGGTTCGGGTTGAGTCTAAATAGATTTCGGGTCGGGTTTGGGTCGACCCATTTTACCCGTTTATTAAACAGGTCAGTTCAGGTCCGGGTTAGGAATAAACTAAGCGGGTCGACCCGCTAACCCGTTTAATATTTTTTTTTCTTAAAATAAAAATTATTAATATTTTATCATACGGGTTAAAAGGGTTCAACGGGTCGACCCACAAACCCGTTTAACCTGTTTAACTCGTGTAACGTGCTAACTTTTGGTTATATAACGGGTTAAATGGGTCAACCCAAAACCCGTTTAACCTATTTAACCCGCCAATCAAAGTATATATACGGGGTTTTAAATGTTTTTTTTTCTTTTTTTTTTTTTTTTTTTTTCTTTCTTTTTTTTTGGTCAATTCGGGTTATTGTGTAAAGGTTAAGGTTTGACACTAGCTGACCGATTATTTAAATGGATCATTGTTGAGTTGAGGGTTTTTTCCGACATGTTTAACCCGAACCCCCGTCCAACTGAACCCACCAACCTGCAACCTTCCCAAATTGTTAACTAGTGGTGTGTACATGAGCAATTCAAGAGAGAACTTTAGATGAGAAAATTGTTTCTCTATCTTTTTTATATCAAATAACCAAAAAAGTGCCTTCACATTCAATTACTTGGCTTTATATACTTAACCAAAGTATAATATAATAATAAAAGAAACTTTTTAAACATATAGAAAAAAAAAACATTAACTGCTTGGAGTGTTGGATGGGTGGAAGTGTCTTAACTGTTCACCATCTTCACTGATATAGGAGGATAGGATGGATCATTCAGAGGGTGTGTGTTCCCTAAGCTGGATCGTATATAAAATGTGAGGTTGTAGCTACTGAATGGTTGTAATGACTAATGAATGGGAAATGTAGCTATATTAGGTAGAGCCCCTCTCTATGTGTGAATGGGTGCTATATTTCTCTTGATGATGCCATCTTATATCAATTCAAGTTATTGTGGTTGAAGGTTGAATGACTTGTTTTGATATAATGATGGAAATGTAGTCAAGGAAGTATGGTATTGGTGCATTAAGGTGAAAAAAAAATATTTGCTGATCTATAAAGCAGAGAAGCCATTTTAGTCTTATCCGAGATATGGAGATGTATGTCATTGTGAGCTGAATGTATCTCATGTTGGGCATTTCTGTTTTTGTTTATATTCTGGCTTTTGTATTGCTAAATAAGTGTGGGATTGTCCACTCTTATGGATATTATGTTGTAATTCTGGCATTGTTTAATAATATAAATTTTAACTTTTGCACCCAAAAAAAAGTTATAACATATAAAATGCAGAAACAAATTGGTTAGTTCGCTGTTGGCTAGCGCATAGGTCTCATAGCTAATGTTGAGTGATCCTGAGGTCGAGAGTTCGAGCCTCTCTCACCCCATTTTTTCCTTTTTAAACTATTTTTTGTCGTAAACATTTTAGTTTAAACATAAAAGATACAGAAATAGGCCTATTAGCTCAGTTGGTTAGAGCGTCGTGCTAATAACGCGAAGGTCGCAGGTTCGAGACCTGCATGGGCCAACTTTTTTTTAATAACGTTTACACAGTTTTTATTTCCAAATTCATAAAAAAATGATGCAGGACTCGAACCTGGGACTCCTAACTAAAGCAGGAGCCGAAACCTTTTTTAACACCATTTGGGTAATTGTGCTACGGCAGACTTTGTTGCCATGTATTTACTTTAAATTTATTTAAACCGAAAAATCACCAAGACCAATTGTTCAACTTCAAACGGTAATTCGCAAAACGTTTCTTACCGTGACCCGTTATACTGTCGTGCTAATAATGGTAATGTCACAAGTTAGAGACCGTGGTTTACGTGAAGTTATAGATTTTTTATATACCAAATACCAGTATAAGATTGTAAATTTCTGTGATTATGTGAGGCACTAACTATCTTTCAACTAAGAGACTCAAAACGAGATATAGTGGTTTAGCACCATTTGTTCTTGAGGCTTAGTCATTCTGGTGGCGTGTGACTATCCGTTCTAATCTCATACTATAGCTTTGTTCAAGTGAATCAGTTTGCATAAATCTTTTCGGGTCAAAAATCTTAACAGGGTCATTTATTGGAAATAAGTTAGTTTCACCAACCAGATTCGGTTAGGCAGTATTTGGAGCCTCAAGTTTAGGATACCAATATCAAAATATGGTTCAACAATTTACAGGTCGCCTCTTTTCGTAGATAATTACGGTCTTCGTGAAGTTACCTAGTATAATGCTATTAAGTTACCTAGTATGAGGTTGCAATGTATTCGATCGCCACCATTGGCACCTATCAATTTAAATAGACCAAAAATGGCGGAGCTTCCGAAAACACAAGCGCCTGCTGAGTCACCTATATATCTGCGCATATGCGTTACCTTCAACATTTTATAACTGATCCAGCTTAAGGACTTCAACAAGATAATACTCAACCTCAGACTAGGAATAATGTGCCGGGTCAGCGACTGTCGGATGGATTGATTCCGAACCCACATGGATGGATATATGTCTCCAAGAACGAATGAACACCGAAAACCATGGACTTAACCGAATTTTAAAACTAGAACCAAATCGTATAAAAAAATTAATCATACATGTTTGAAAAATAATCATAAACTCGAGAGATTAAATTCAAAACTTATTAGTTCATTACATATGAATCAGTGATCACATGAATGCCAGAGTCAAGACAGATAGAAACTACACAAACTTAGTAACAGTTTTAAAACACATTCGGGTCAGGAAGAAGAAGCTCCTTAGATATGGCCAGAATGATCTCCACTGTAATCAATCTCATTCTCCAAATCAAATTCCTCATCATCTGCATCCATCGACCCACCAACCTCTGGCTGTCCGTCAAGGGTGGTGGAGCCTTCCCCAGGAACCTTTGCATCTTCTATGATTCGGTTGATCTCATCAACACTTTGCAGTGATAGGTCTCGGTTTGCATTCTCATAGTTTGTTTTCTCGCCTTCAACCAGATCTTTTGGCATGTTCTTTAGAAACCATGGATGTTTCTTGATTTCAGCTATTGTGATCCTCTAAAAAGAACAATAAAATAACTTCTGTTATGAAAATTGGATCTAAAACATCAATTTTCGTAGCTTTAGAAATAATTCACACGTTTTCTCAAGAGGGCTTGCCTTGGCGGGATTTGCAACGAAGATATGAGAGAGGAGATGTCTACAGTCGACAGAAACACGCACATAATCCGGAATTGAGTACTGAACACTAACAATTCTCTGCAAGAATCACATGATTTTAGCGTATAAACCACACAAGTTCTAGAGAATAATAGAGTTGACTTTGGATGTCATATTCCAAGCTTCTAATTCTAAGTTCAGTCATTTGAGTTTATTTGATAGAAGCATAAAACGGCTTCAAATTTGAGACAGAAAAATTACCCCAATGGTTTTACGGAAATTCCTAGGATCTTCAGGATCCTCAAAAGGGTAAGCTCCGACCAACATAACATATAGAGTCATCCCACAGGACCAAACATCTGCAATCTAACAAAAGAAAGATTCACAAGATTATTACGGAAAAAATTAGAACTTTGATTAAACAATAATAATATATCTTATCCAACAACTCGAGAGGATAATACCTTTCCGTCATATTCTTTCCGAGATAGGACCTCAGGGGCAATGTAAGCTGGTGTTCCAACAGTAGATTTTGGCTGCGAGTGCAATAACCCAGACTGTCCAAAACACAAACCAAAAAATAAAGACTTAGAAAACTGGGATATACGTATAAACTTGCAAACTTTACTTCAAAAGATGGCAATTTGAGTATTTCTAAACCTTCGAATAACCAAAATCACATATTTTGAGACGTGGGGTTGGACTCCCATCTAGGAGAGCGTTCTCTAGTTTCAGATCCCTGTGACAAATTTCCTGAAAATAAGGAGAGTGTTCTTCCATCCGGACAACCCGATGTAGTCTCATGCAATTTGCACAAGTGAATTGATTTGAACAAAAAAAAATTAAGACATATGCAACTCAAACAAAGTATGCTGGCATGCTCAAACGTCTATCGTCATTTTCCCTGATGTTGTGAACGATAGAAAAAACAGTCAATTCACAAATCCATGCATTTTACTCAGATAAGTCAATTCACAAATACATGCATTTCCAAGATGTGCTTTTATCCTATGGATGGCTGTAAAGGAGAGATTAGCAACTCAAGATAAGATGATGAAATGGAACAGAAACTAACTATTATGCCCTTTATGCAATCAATGCAATGACTCACATGACCATTTGTTTTTCCAATGTGATTTCTCATCACTGATATGGGATGGTATAATATACAAGATGGGGATGGGGACAATTCCTACTAATTGGATGGATATTGTGGAAAAGGTGGCTGATCTTCCATGTTCAAATACAATAAGAAGCATCTTGAGGAGGATTATCTTAGCCACATTTGTTTACTACATATGGAAAGAAAGAAATTCAAGGCTGTTTACTAACAATAAGGTGACTGCTCAAGACAACATCAGATTGCAGCTACTAAGTCTGAAAGTTAAAGACTCTGCTCAAGTCAAATTAGTTGCCACTGAATGGAATATAAAGATGAATTACATCAAGAATACTGGTGACAGACCAAAGAATGGATGATTTCTTGTACATTGGAGTCTAACTGGTGTGTCTGTACTTACTTGGGCCTTTTAGCTTCATAGGGCTGGCCTTGGGAGGGGTCCTTGTAAGCTAATTTGGCTCTGTAAGAGGACTAATTCAGTTGGATGTACCATAAGGTAGTATCATCCATTTGGAAGGGAATTGGTCTAGGTGTTCAGTGTTGGATGGGTGGAAGTGTCTTAACTGTTCACCATCTTCACTGATATAGGAGGATAGGATGGATCATTCAGAGGGTGTGTGTTCCCTATATAGTCAGGGACGGAACTAGGGGGTGTCCCGGGACCCCATGGAATTTTGCGGCGTAGTGTTAAATATTGTTAAATTTTGCGGCGTATTGTTAAATTTTTCCCTCAAAAATTTGTGTTCTCGTTTCGTATAAATTTTCGTAAATGCACCTGTCAAATTATTCCTGTTCCGTCTCTAATATATGATGCCTATTCCTATTTGTCATATTAATCATCTCAGTTAGGTTTGTAGCTATTGAATGGTTGTAATTGACTAATGAATGGGAAATGTATCTATATTATCAATTCAAGATATTGTGGTTGAAAGGTGAATGACTTGTTTTTTGAATATAATGATGGAAATGTAGTCAAGGAAGTATGTTATTGTCGCATTAAGGTGAAAAAAAAAAGTGTTGTCCTATATTGCTGATCTATAAAAGGGTTGTTTGGATCATGCACAGAGAATCCATTTTTAGTCCTTATCCGCGATAATGGAATGTATGTCATTGTGAGCTGAAAGTTATCTCGGTTGGGCATTTCTGTTTTTTGTTTATATTTGGGCTCGTGTTATTGCTAAATAGTGTGGGATTGTCCACTCTATGGATATTAATGTTGTATTTTCGCATTAGTTTAAATATTATAAATGTTAACTTTTCACCCGAAAAAAAAGTTAAACATATATAATGCAGAAACAAATTGGTATAGTTCGGGTGTGTGTGGGGTGGTGTGTGTGGGGGGGGGGGGGGGTGTATAACTATTGCTAGCGCGTAGGCTCAGACTAATGTTATGATCCGGAGGTCGAGAGTTCGACTTATTTTGAAACACCATTTTTTCTTTTTAAACTATTTTTGTCGTAAATATTTTTGTTTAAACAATAAAAGGATAGAGAGTTGTTAGAGCGTCGTCTAAATAACGCGAAAGGTCGCAGGTTCGAGACTGCATGGGCCATCTTTTTTTTAATAACTTTAATAAACAGTTTTTATTTCCAATTCCAATGCAGGACTCGAACCTGGGAACTCCTAACCAGAGCAAGGAGCCGAAACTTGTGTTTAACCCAATTGGGTAATGTGCTACGCAGATCTTGTTGCCATGTATTTTCTTAAATTTATTTAAACCGAAAAATAGACAGGACCTCTTTTTTCGTTTCTATATCTTGTAATCCCTTCCCTAAAAGATCACCAAAGACCAATTGTTCAAACAGTAATTCGCAAACGTATTTCTTACCGTGACCTTATACTGTCGTGCTAATAATGGTAATGTCACAAATTAGAGACCCATACATGGGTCCCAAATTTCTCTTTTCGTTAGATAATTACGGTCTTGGTGAAGTTACCTGCGTAATGCTATTAAGTTGCCTATATGAGGCTTGCAATTGTATCGATCGGCCACCATTGGCACCTATCAATTTAAATAGACCAAAATGGTGGAGCTTCCGAAACACAAGCGCCTGCGATCAACCTATATAAAACGCGCAAATGCGTTAAACCTTCAACATTTATAACTGATCCTGCTTAAGACTATCAACAAGAAACTAAACTCAGACTAGGAATCATGTGCCGGGTCAAGAGTGCGATCTGTCCAGATGGATTGCTTTCGATCCACATGGATGGAGTATATTCTCCAAGAACAATGAACACCGAAAACCAATAGGACTTAACCGAATTTTTAAAACTAGAACCAAATCGTATAAAAAAATAATCATACATGTTTGAAAAATAATCATAAACTCGAGAGATTAAATTCAAAACTTATTAGTTCATTACAAATTAATCGTGAATCACAGAATGCCAGAGTCAAGACAGATAGAAACTACACAACTTAAACAGTTTTAAAACACATTCGGGTCAGGAAGAAGAAGCTCCTTAGATATGGCCAGAATGATCTCCACTGTAATCAATCTCATTCTCCAAATCAAATTCCTCATCATCTGCATCCATCGACCCACCAACCTCTGGCTGTCCGTCAAGGGTGGTGGAGCCTTCCCCAGGAACCTTTGCATCTTCTATAATTCGGTTGATCTCATCAACACTTTGCAGTGATAGGTCTCGGTTTGCATTCTCATAGTTTGTTTTCTCGCCTTCAACCAGGTCTTTTGGCATGTTCTTTAGAAACCATGGATGTTTCTTGATTTCAGCTATTGTGATCCTCTAAAAAGAACAATAAAAAAACTTCTGTTATGAAAATTGGATCTAAAACATCAATTTTCGTAGCTTTAGAAATAATTCACACGTTTTCTCAAGAGGGCTTACCTTGGCGGGATTTGCAACGAAGATATGAGAGAGAAGGTGTCTACAGTCGACAGAAACGCGCACATAATCCGGAATCGAGTACTGAACACTAACAATTCTCTGCAAGAATCACATGGATTTTAGTGTATAAAGATCACAAGTTCTAGAGCATAATAAAGTTGACTTTGGATGTCATATTCCAAGCTTCTATTTTTAAGTTCAGTCTTTTGAGTTCTTTTGATAGAAGCATAAAAGGCCTTCAAATTTGAGACGGAAAAATACACAGAAAAACAGATTGGTTTTGATTACTTTTGAAAATGTATTTCAGATTATTCAAAATCTTAAAGTATCATATTTGACCCAAAAGTGAAAGAGGTCTCACCCCAATGGTTTTACGGAAATTCCTAGGATCTTCAGGATCCTCAAAAGGGTAAGCTCCGACCAACATAACATATAGAGTCACCCCGCAGGACCAAACATCTGCAATCTAACACAAGCAAGATTTCCAATGTTATAATTATTGAAAAAGGTAAAATTTTAACTAAACAATAATCAAATATAACAACTCAAAACAACCTTTCCGTCATATTCTTTCCGAGATAGAACCTCAGGGGCAATGTAAGCTGGTGTTCCAACAGTAGATTTTGGTTGTGAGTGCAATAATCCAGACTGCCCAAAACACAAACCAAAAAATAAAGACTTAGAAAACTGGGAATTACATATAACAATGAAAAATTTACTTCAAAAGATGGCATTTTGAGTATTTCTAAACCTTTGAATAACCAAAATCACATATCTTGAGACGTGGGGTTGGACTCCCGTCTAGGAGAGTGTTCTCTAGTTTCAGATCCCTGTGACAGATTTCCTGAAAATAAGGAAACAATAATGTAAGAAACAGAATGTACATTGGCAATTCATTAATCATCATTCGTATATCTATAAAATTTAATCTTCTCACCATTGAATGGCAGTAGCTGACTCCTGATATAAGTTGTTGGAAGAAAAACCGAGCCTGTATTAAGGAAAACAAATTTCCCAACTCTAAGTCTTGCATAAATACAAAAAGAAACCTATTTTAATTAATTGAGAAAAATGTACATACCTCATCTTCGCTGAATCTGCCAGCACTGGTGATCTTACTAAAGAGTTCACCACCAGCTGCATATTCCATGACGATAGCCAAATGTGTCTTCGTTAACGAGACCTGAAAAAAAAGGAAGTTGAATGTCAAAATGATAAAACTCATCTTCTGATGTTCAACAAGAAGCTTTTAGTCCTAAATGCCTCAAAAGATGAAAGTTCAAACTTACCTCCTTGAACCTGACGATGTTTGGATGCCTTAACGACCTGTGGTTAATGATTTCCCTCGCAACATTTTCATCAATCTGAAACAAGAAATTGAAACAAGCTCTCAAAAGTTTGTATGGAAGTGAAACAAAAAATCGAAACAGAATAGTTTACTTTTATCCTATACCTTTGATCTCCAAAATCAATCATTACAAAAAGTTAACGACTTTCCTATGTCTTTAACTTGATCATCTCCAAGTTAACAAATTTCTAAATCATTACAGATTATTAACTAAGCGTAAGTAAATCAAAAGGGGCTATTGGAATGGAGATAATTCATCGAGTCACGGGGAGGAGCGTTTTGCATAAACCTTGTCCTTAAGCACCCACAATATCTAAACCAGAGCCATAAACTTTGCTCATAGAAACAAGCCTAAGTTCTTGACATCTAGTTGACTTGAGTATGGTCAAACCCTAGTCAATAAGAAAACTTTCCATTTTTATCAAGCCTCATTGCTACTTCCACAAAATCTAATCTTTTAAAACCACAAGACAAAATCTAGTACACAAAAAGACTTTACTAAATAATGTGAACAACCATGAAACACAAATCCAATAAAAACATAAAAACAAGTACTATAAACCATCTAAATTTTTTTTATACCTTTTTGCCTCTTTCAATGTATTTGACAGCAAACAATTCTCTAGTCTTCTTATCTCTAACCAACCTTGCCACTCCAAAGTTCCCAGAACCAAGTTCCTTCAATGGCTCATATTTTTCCTCCATTGTTGCTATTTTTAGAAACCACTCAAATGTGCAAATTAAATCTTGAAATTTAAAACCCACTAACAAAAAATCAACCTAAACAAAACCCAGAAGCAAAAACTTGTAAAGATTTGTACTTGCTATAAATCAAGACATGAATGAAGACTGTGTTTTTAGGACTTTGTGTTATAAAGCAAAGGGTCGTTATATATGTAACAATATTTAAATAAGAAGTAGCTTAGAAGTTAGAAATCGAGTACAAGTTCAAAGGATCTATAAAAATAAGGGTCTTCTTTTCAAGGACTATAAAAAGATGTTAATTTAATATGATTTCGTTAAGCATCAAATATTTATTTAAACAATCTATTTCAAGTTGAAGCATTGAATGTGACATTTTATTTGATTTAAAGTTAACTTAGAACTTTGTTTAACATAGTTGGCTTAACTGTAAAAATATTTGCCCTTTCAAAACGGAAGCCAAAATTCCGAAAAAATTAATCTCTTTGTACCCGTGGAGTTTTACATGCGCCGACTTCAGGCTATTTATAAAGGCCTTAAAACTAATCAGCTTAATTAAAAGTTTAAGGGGAATCACTATTGGAATGAGAATTGGAATGTGTATACATACCCATCACTTTTTGTGAGTTTAAAAATTGCATACTTTTAAGGGTTTGATACCCACATTTGAATACCAAATCCACCAACCAAACACATAGAATAAGAACGAAAGTCATTCCTTGATACCTATACCCTCATACCAAACACCCCCTAAAAATTAACTTGATCTTTTTCATCCTATGAAAAGTGTACACTTTTAACATAGGATAGGAGGGTTGTTAACGAATTAGACAAGTTTGTTCGTTTTTATTTGGTTAAAATTAACTGAATTTATTAGAAAATCAGTTTGTTTTTGTTTGTTCATTAAGACATTAAAACGAATGAAAAAAACAAACATAAATGAAAGTAAAAAAAACAAATATGTAATATTCAAAAGTCAAAACATACATATAATTATGTTTTAGGTGTGTTTATTTTTTAAATATACCAATTTAAAACACAATATATGGATAAAAACAAACATAATGGACAATCGAAACTATTTCACGTTCATTCATTTTCATTTAATTAAACGAACGCGAACTTTTGTTCACATCCGCTCATTGAATAAATAAGCGAAGCAAACAAACTTTTTTTAGAACGTTATATGAGAAGGTTATCACTTTTGGTTTATACATATCTTATGTCTTAAACAGTTTTAAATAATACATGTGTTATATGTTTTTTTTATTGTGCTTCTAACTTGTATGCAAATCATCTTTTCTGTCTTTGAATTTTCTTTTTATTGTTACTATCAAATCGTTAGAGTAATCTTTTGTCAATCACTCAGCATATGCTTAACATGTAATTAAAAAATGATTAAATGTAAAAAGCTTACATACTTACTTGATGTTAGAATTCTTTTGAATGAGAGGTGCTCAATGTTTTCGTAACATATGAAAGTGAAAACCTAAAGAATATACAACCATTTAATTTATAGGAGGATTGATAAACTAATTTTATTAGAAAATCTCACTTAAATTTTCTACATTTATAGGAGATATACAAACTAGTTTGGAAAAGCAAATTTAATCAAATTTCTATGTCTAAATAAGATATATATATTATAAATCTATCAAAAGGTGTGAAATGTCGAAAACACTCTGACTATGAGTGTCTTTTGTCACCAATCATTGTCCATCTCACAATAAATAAATCTGATAACTCTCCTTGCCAATGTATAATTTTAGTTAACTTGATAACTTCCTTTTGTTTTCTTTGTGGAACATCCAAATATATGTACTTTAATGTAGCCCTAACAATAATGAACAGCCATTAATTGTTTGCCATGCGTACAAGACATGAGTTCATATTGAGTGCCTCATGTTCTTTATTATCCAAAAACTTAACCCTACAAAATATATTTACTAAGGTTGCTCACTAAGAAATATACTACTATATCCATTACTAATAGGGATAATCACAAAAATACCCATTTTTTCAACCCCATTTCATAAAATACCCAATTATTTTCTCAAAAAGCTAAAATACCCATAAAAATCGCAATTTTTGACAATTTTTCGAAGTTGAAAAAAAATCTAAAATTTTAGATTTTTTAAGGAAATATCGCAAATTTGCGATATTTTCTAAAAAAATCTAAAATTTTAGATTTTTTTAGGAAATATCGCAAATTTGCGATATTTCCTTAAAAAATCTAAAATTTTAGATTTTTTAGGAAATATCGCAAATTTGCGATATTTCCTTAAAAAATCTAAAATTTTAGATTTTTTTTCAATTTTGAAAATTTGCGATATTTTTCAAAAATATCTAAAATTTTTGATTTTTTTTCAGAATTATGTGTAAGTCACCTGCAAACGAAGGTCTGTTTCATTTCAATAGCCATACAGATTGGTTTTGATTATACTTTTGAAAATGTAAGTTCCGATTTATTCAAAATCATAAAGTATCATATTTGACCCAAAAGTGAAAGAGGTCTCCACCCCAATGTTTTTACGGAAAGTTCTAGGATCTTCAGATCCTCAAAAGGGAAGCTCCGACCAACATAACATATAGAGTCACCCCGCAGGACAAACATCTGCAATCGACAAGCAAATTTACCAATATATAATTATGAAAAAGGTTAAAATTTTTAACTAACAATAATCAAATATAACATCTTCAAAACAACCTTTCCCGTACATATTCTTTCCAGAGATAGAACCTCAGGGCAATGTAGACGGTGTTCCAACAGTAGATTTTGTTGTGAGTGCAATAATCCAGACTGCCCAAACAAACAAACCAAAAAATAAAGACTTAGAAAACTGGAATAACATATAACGATGAAAAATTAACTTCAAAAGATGGCAAAAATAAAAAAAAAATAATTTTTTTTTTTTGAGTCATTTCTAACCTTTGAATAACAAAATCAACATATCTATGAACGAGGTTGGACTCCCGTCTAAAGGAGAGTGTTTCTCTAGTGTTTCAGATATCCTGTGACAAAATTTCCTGAATTAAGGATACAATAATGTAAGAAACAGAATGTACATATTGGCAATTCATATCATCATTCGTAGGTATCTATAAAAATTTAATCTTCTCACCATTGAATGGCAGTAAGCTGACTCCGTGATTATAAGTTTGGAAGAAAAACGAGCCTGTATTAAGGAAAACAATTTCCCCAAACTCTAAAGTCTTGCATAAATACAAAAAGAAACCTATTTTAATTAAGATGCGAAAAATATACATACCTCATCTTCGCTGGAATCTGCCACACTTGTGCGCTTACTAAAGAGTTCACCACCAGCTGCATATTCATGACGATAGCCAAAGTGTACTTCGTTAACGAGACCTGAAAAAAAAGGAAGTTGAATGACAAAATGATCAAACTCATCTTCTGATGTTCAACAGAACTTTTATCCAATGCCCATCAAAAATGAAAGTACAAACTACCTCCTTGAAACCTTGACGAGTTTGGATGCCTTAACGACCTTGGTTAATGATTTCCCTCGCAACATTTTAATCAATCCTGAAACAAAGAAAATTGAAAACAAGCTCTCAAAAGTTTGGTATGGAAGTTGAAACAAAAAATCGAAATAGAATAGTTTTTACTTATCCTATACCCTTTGATCATCCAAAATCAGATCATTACAAAAAGGTAACGACTTTTCCTATGTCTTTAACTTGATCATCTCCAAGTTAACAAATTGCTAAATCATTACAGATTAATAACTAAGCGTAAGTAAATCAAAAGGGGCTATTGGGAAAAAATGGAGATATTCATACGAGTCACGGGAGGAGCGTTTTGCATAAAACCTTGTCCTTAAGCACCCACAATTATCTACAACCAGAGCCATAAACTTTGCTCATAGAAACAACCTAAGTTCTTGACATCTAGTTGACTTGAGTATGGTCAAAAACCCTAGTCAATAAGAAACTTCATTTTATCAAGCCTCAAATGCTACTTCCACAAAATCTAATCTTTAAAACCACAAAACAAAATCTATAACAAAAAGTACTTTACTAATAATGCGGAAACTCACAATAGAAACATACAAATCCAAACAAAACATAAAAACAAGTATAAACCATAGTATCAAAACAAAAAGAGTATCCTTTTTGCCTCATTCTATGTATTTGACAGCCAAACAATTCTCTAGTCTTCTTATCTCTAACCAAGCCTTAGCACTCAAAATTCCCAGAACAGTTCCTTCAATGGCTCATTATTTTTTCCTCCAGTGTTGGCTATTTTAGAAACCACATCAAATGTGCAAATTAAATCTTGAAATTTTAAAACCCACTAACAAAAAATCAACCTAAACAAACCCAGATGCAAAAACTTGTAAACGATTTGACTTGCTATAATCAAGACATGAATGAAAGACTGTTTTTAGGAATTTGTGTTATAAAGCAAAGGTCTTTTATCTATTAACAATATTTACAAATAAGAAGTAGCTTTAGAAGTTAGAAATCGAGTACAGTTTTCAAAGGATCTATAAATAATAAGGGTGCTACTATTTGTACCCCTGCCCGCCAAAAAGTACAAAAAAGGTTTACAAAAGATTCCCTCTTTTATAGTGCAACTCAGTTTTTATCCAGTCTCTGTTCCGTAATTTGTGACAGATGTCCTACTTTTGACTTGTTAAACTTTATATTTTTCGTTCCGTTTTTTCCGTGTCACAGTTTTATAACATATACAAAATTATAAAAACAAAAAAAAAAAAAAATACAAAAAAAAAACCGCAAAAAACCCGAGGGGGGTACAAATTGTATTTTAGGGGGGTACATATATCATAAGCCATAAAAATAAGGGTCTTCTTTTCAAGGACTATAAAAAGATGTTAATTTAATATGATTTCGTTAAGCATCAAATATTTATTTAAACAATCTATTTCAAGTTGAAGCATTGAATGTGACATTTTATTTGATTTAAAGTTAACTTATTTGCCCTTTCAAAACGGAAGCCAAAATTCCGAAAAAATTAATCTCTTTGTACCCGTGGAGTTTTACATGCGCCGACTTCAGGCTATTTATAAAGGCCTTAAAACTAATCAGCTTAATTAAAAGTTTAAGAGGAATCACTATTGGAATGAGAGAATTGGAATGTGTATACATACCTATCACTTTTTGTGAGTTTAAAAATTGCATACATTTAAGGGTTTGATACCCACATTCGAATACCAAATCCACCAACCAAACACATAGAATAAGAACGAAAGTCATTCCTTGATACCTATACCCTCATACCAAACACCCCCTAAAAATTAACTTGATCTTTTTCATCCTATGAAAAGTGTACACTTTTAACATAGGATAGGAGGGTTGTTAACGAATTAGACAAGTTTGTTCGTTTTTATTTGGTTAAAATTAACTGAATTTATTAGAAAATCAGTTTGTTTTTTGTTTGTTCATTAAGACATTAAAACGAATGAAAAAAACAAACATAAATGAAAGTAAAAAAAACAAATATGTAATATTCAAAAGTCAAAACATACATATAATTATGTTTTAGGTGTGTTTATTTTTTAAATATACCAATTTAAAACACAATATATGGATAAAAACAAATATAATGGACAATCGAAACTATTTCACGTTCATTCATTTTCATTTAATTAAACGAACGCGAACTTTTGTTCACATCCGCTCATTGAATAAATAAGCGAAGCAAACGAACTTTTTTTAAAACGTTATATGAGAAGGTTATCACTTTTGGTTTATACATATCTTATGTCTTAAACAGTTTTAAATAATACATGTGTTATATGTTTTTTTTATTGTGCTTCTAACTTGTATGCAAATCATCTTTTCTGTCTTTGAATTTTCTTTTTATTGTTACTATCAAATCGTTAGAGTAATCTTTTGTCAATCACTCAGCAT